>CM070537.1:8865771-9137273 GCA_036346415.1 Raddia guianensis
AACACATGGAACGACGCTTGGAGTAATCTTACCTTGGAAGATTCGTCTTTGTTCCTGTTGACACAAAAAGTGGACTTCTCGCGAACACACGTGCCGAAGTGTCAACTCTGGGATTGCGTCGCAACAAGAGACCAAGTGTGCCAATCAATTTGACCTGTAAATTGACAAGGAATAAATTGTCAGCGACTTAGCCCTAATCGGCTTTTGCATAGCCAGATCAGGTTAATTTGTAATCGGCTTTAACAATCCGATTACTAGATCTATCGGCTTAATGCCTGATAGAGCAATTAAGCATAAATAAACGTTTAATCCTATTTTTTGGTATTTTATGTTTATTATTAGTACCAAGTCTTTATATCAATTTAATAGATTAAACCAAGGGACAGATTGAATAGATTGGTCAAGCCAACATAGTATTCAGATCTAAACCTAGATATAAACCAATAAACCGATCTAAAGATTAACGACTAGTATGGGTAAAGGCAATACAGATCAGTAAACACCTATACATGTCAGATCCTAAACAAAACATACGCAAGATCGATTAAACGAGACAGTCGCATACATCGGATTCAAGAAAAAACACGTAGGAGATTCAACAATCGGCATTGCAAGATAAATACATATTACAGATCGATCAAATCGAGGCAGTGCAATATGCAAGAACATATTGAAAGATTGGTAAACCGAGACAGTTTAATATGCTTCGTATACATGAGATCAACGTGATACAGCCATGCATACGGGTACAAGGAGAGAATCAAATATCCCATCGAGATAGCTCTACCTGCGATGAAGCCTTTCGACGATGTCGATCGGATTCAAAAAAGGGTTTTGTGTATTGAGTATTCGATGATTATTCTCGAGGTCTAAGGTCCTGTTTATACTACTACAAAGCTGATACCGATACGACCTCTTTTAAAGTGTGGCGCTTCCGATCAGACCGTATTTCTTCCGAAGTTTTATCTCTATCGGTTTCTTCAATATATTTTTTCCTTTGCCGATGAAGCCCATTTCCGAGTCAGCCCAATAATTCCAACATATTTGTCTTTTTCTGAATATCCGATTTTATGCCAAATTTGGGTGTCAACATATGCCCCTAAGTTTGGCAATGGGTTTTCTCATTAGCCGAACTTTCAAGTGAAAATTGGATTTCTTCCAAGTCGCATTGAAACATTTCACAGTTTTACCCCCGTAATCTTCGCTTCCGGCCCATCTTGAGAACACGCGTCAGCCCAGCAGACAATATGGGCCGAAACAGTAACGTCGAAATGCGCGGTAAAACCCTAGTTTTTACCACTGCTATAAATACTGCGCCATTCGCCATCATTTTCATAGTCTCCCCTGCGCACACGTCTCTTGCATCGGAATTTTCGGAGCTCCCAAGACTTCTAGCGCACAACCAATCGTCTTCCAACTCTCAATCGGCATCATGTCTCAGGTACTATTTCAATGCTTAGACACGGAAGCTTTGTATTCCTTGGGGCCAATAGGGGAACAAGACCCATCGGATTTTATAAACCACTCCGTAGCGCGTCTCCCCTTATTTGCCGATAAGCTTAGCGTAAACAGTTGGAAATCGGCATTCTGGTCTTGGCCTAGCCCGATCAAGGGATACAAGGACTGGTTCATCCGGGTCTATGGCCAGAAACAAGAGCAATGGGATGAACTAGGAATAACCGATGCCATTCTTCTTTCCTTATCTCCGCCACCAGCAGACGAGCCATTTATGGCAGCATCGGCTTACCTTTGGTGTGACACCGCAAACGCTTTCCTTTTCCCGACAGGACCAATCAGCCCTACACTTCTAGATGTAGCCATGTTGACTGGTCTTAGTCTCGATGGCGAGATGCTATCAGCTTTTGATCTCTCTGCCACTTTGAAGGTGGTCCCTGAGAAGAACTTTGGATGGCAGCGTTACATCAGTACCCACCAGCAGACGGGCGATGTAGAAGATGAAGAGCACATCGCTTTTCTGAACATGTGGCTCGATCGGTTTTTCTTCTGTGGGCAATCTCTTAGTCCTAGCAAGGTTTACCAAGGAGTGGCCGAAGCGCTGGCAGCGGGCCAAAAACTAGCAATTGGAAAATACCTGCTAGGAGCCACCTACCGGATGATGCATGAGATCAGGGAAGGTCTCTGCTCATCGAAAGCCGATTACTCAGCTGGTAATCTTGGCGGACCTTTCTGGTTCATGTGCATGTTCCTGAAACTCCAGATATATAACTCCCTAGGAGAACTAGACTTTGGCCTGAATTTTCCGAACGAGCAGAAAACCGATAGCAAAGATTGTCCATGCAGATCCTACGGAGAAATGATATCGGTCAACTGCAACCGAAGACGCCTAAATCAAGATGACCTTGCCAACTCTCTAGCTACATTCTTCGCCATGTCTGAATCGGAGTATGGCCTGGAACAGTTTAACCCATACACTGATTTGGACAGATATCCGATTCCCTCCTTTTTCCGATTAGCCAGTACTTTAAAAGGCGAGGCTTTATCGGTATACAAAGAATTCATTTCTCCTGGTATATTCTTCGCCTATCTGAGTACAAGGACCCACAACAGAAAACCCTCGTATGAATTCTATCACCCAGCAGTGGTCGCTCGGCAGTTCAATCTCGGGCAGGACATTCCCGATCTCTTCATTTATCGCTAGTTGAATGCCAGAGAAGATTTGAGCTCTCAATCGGCTTATGGAATCTTATCAACTGTGCACATCGATTTTGAAATGCCATCGAAATTCATCATGTGGTCTGACACTTCGCCGAAGTTCGACATCTGGTGGGAAGGCATTGCAAAAAATATCTACGCCACAGAAGGTGGAGCCTCAACCTTAATCGAAAGGCTCACTGGCCAGAAGAAAACTTACAAACCCAACTGGCCAAAGATTGCTGGCATGACAGAGCTCTCATCGGAATCGAAAATGAGCAGCTCTGATAGTTCCAATTCTAATGATTCCGATGATGAGGACGATGACGATAAGGAGGAAAATTCATCTGAATCAGGGCCCTCCTCATCGGATTCGGATGACGAAAGAACACAATCTCAGGGCTATACATCATCTTCCGATAGCGAGGTTACTAACTTGCGTGTTTGCTTACTCACATCATCTTTTTGCCGATTACTAACCTCAAATTATTTTCCTTTTCCAGAGCGGAGATAAGCGTCCCAAGGCCAAACTTATTGGAGAAGCGGCTGGTCAGCTACACTCAACAGCGAAGTCTGCATCGGCTTTCGCTCAGAGCTCCTCTCAGCAACCTAAAAAGAGAGGTATAATCGGCTTATATCTTATGTTTCTGACAATCCGATTACTTAATCATCCAATTAACAGGGAAACCCGAGGGCGAAGGTGGCCAACGGAAGAAGGTAGCTACCAAGAAGCCACGTCCCCAAAAGGTGCGTACACCTTATCGGCATTTTCTTTCAGGACACATCACCCATCCAAAAGAAAAAGGATGGCACACCTGCTCCTCCATCGGCTTCTCAGACACCATCGGCCTTCAACCCCCAAGACGTAATCGGCATTCTTACTTATCTTATGAAATTCTTTCAAATGCCAATTTGTTGTAACTTCAAATTTTCTTCTCTTCAGTACATGTTCCAACCTCGTAGCCCAGTCCGAGTAACTGTGGCTTCTACGCAGGTTATCACTTATCACAGGGGAAAAACCGACAAGCTCAACTTCGACCCTTCCAGCATGGATTGGCTCGATGATGAGCTGGACTTCCTCTCGTCCCCGATCCGGACTTCACCGCCCGCAGCCGTCACTACCGAACTACCCGCTGCAGCGCCAAAGAAAAATCGGCTTTCCCTTGACACCCTGGCCAAACTCAAGCAGATGTGGGAATTGTTTGGCAACGAATCGGCTTTGCTAGCCAACCCTTCCGCATTAAGCAAGATTGCAGATTCAGTAAATGAAGTTCTCTCGGAGCAAGTGGTCTCGGCCATCGAAAAGGTGCTGCCCCTAGGGGAAAAGAAAACCAATTTTTATGCTGCACTGGATCGGCTGCACCAACGAGAAGTGCTCAAGGATGCAGAGGCGGAACTGAAAGGGCTGATTCATGACTCCAACGCCCAAAATGACAAACTCCTCCAGCTGAAGCATGAGGCGGAATCGGCAAAACTCGCTGCCTCCGAAGCTGTTTCAAGGGTCAAGTCCCTGGAACTGGAACTGGAACTGCAACTGGAGAAAGCGAGGAAAGCCGAAGCCGATGGTCGCTCAAGCTTCGAGGAAACCAAATCAGCAGCCAAGGAGCAATATAGTATACTGAAGGCCTGCGGTCTGGCAGTTCGGGAAGCTAGGAAGAAAATACCGATCATACCTGGATCGGTCGAAGAAGACACCGATACCGTCAACCAGGTCCGGGACACCATCACAAGTGCCGCCGCCGCAATTTTTGAATTTTGCGAATGATTGACCTGCGAGCCAAATAATTTTAAATTTGCATATGTATTGATCGGTATATTTACCGATTGGAAAACAATGCTCCAGCATGCCCCTTGGGGCGAAAACGATTAAGGCCTTCGAGCCTTTGTAATAACTTTATTTCCCTGCAATCGCTTTTTATTAATGTCTTAAAATCTGTAGGCGATTCCTTAGAATCGGCTTTTACCTAACAGCCACGTGTCGAGTAAACTTACATTACCAATTGGATAGACTATAGACGATTCAATTAGAATCGGCTTTTGCTCAACAACATGTCGAGTAAAACTATGTCACCAATTTGCTAAGTGTTAAACAGTTTTCTGAACTATAGGCGATCCATAGAATCGGCTTTTAGAAAATCCCAGTTCAAGCTCCAACCCAAACGCTAGGGTAATATTTCTTCAAATACTTGGCGTTAATTGCTTTACCGAAAACTTCCCCATCAAGTGTTTCCAAGATGTACCCATTTCCAGATCTGATTGATCTTGAATGGTCCTTTCCAATTTGGAGACCACTTTCCGTACTTAGGATCTTTAGAACCAATTGGTAAAAACATCTTCCATACGAGCTCTCCCACTTCAAATGCTTTTGGTACAACTTTCTTGTTATAATGCCAGGCAACTCTTTGCTTATTCCGCTCAATATGCTCTAGAGCCTTCAACCGAACTGCCACCATGTCATCCAGCTTATCCACCATCAATTTCTTGTAGTCATCGGCTTTTACGTTATTTTGTTCCTCAACCCTCGTAGATCCGATGATCGCTTTAACTGGCAGAACAACCTCTTGACCATAAATCAGCTCAAATGGTGACACCTTAGTAACACCATGCTTAGCAATCCGATACGCCCATAGTGCATCCGCCAAAGTATTATGCCATCCCCGCGGCCTTTCATCGATTTTCCGCTTGATCAGCTTTATAGCACTTTTATTTGAAGACTCTGCTTGGCCGTTGGCTTGAGCATAATACAGCGAGGAATTAATTGTTGTGATTCCCAAGCTTCGAGCATAATCCTAAAACGCCTCTGACATAAATACCGATTTTTGATCTATAGTGATCGTCTGAGGAATACCAAATCGGTAAATTATGTGCACTTTGATGAAATCGATCGCTTCGGTAGCAGTAACTTTCTTCAAAGGTATGGCTTCAACCCACTTGGTAAAATAATCCGTTGCTACCAAAATATACCGATGCCCCTTGGATGAGGAAGAAAATATTTCTCCAATCATATCAATTCCCCATCCTCTAAAAGGCCACAGCTTCACGATAGGATGTAAAATAGATGTAGGCGCATGTTGGATATTCCCAAATTTCTGACAGTCTTTGCAACCCTTGTAATATTTGAAACAATCTTTCACCATTGTTGGCCAGAAGTATCCCACACGCTTCAACATCCATCTCATCTTGTATGCTGATTGATGAGTTCCACACAGCCCTTCATGAATTTCTCCGATTGCAACTTTAGCCTCTTCTTCGTTTAGGCATTTAAGCAATAACCCATCAAAACTCTGATAGTATAACTTGTCACTGATCAGAACGTACCTTTGGGCTCTTTTTTTAAGCTTCCTATCGGTTTTCCCCTGAGGATCTTTAAGATAGCCGATAATTTCTGCTTGCCACCCTATCGGAACAGGATTTGCAATCGGAATAATATCCAACTCCATGATCGATAATTTATAACCTGATGCTTCCTGAGCTAAATCATTGGCTTCACAATTCTATTCCTTCGGAATATGATGAATTGTAAATATATTGAAATATTTAGCCAAATCAGAAGCTCTTTCCAGATATTCCCGAAGCAGGTCACTATGACATTCATATTTACCGATCATTTGAAAAACTACCAATTGTGAATCTCCAAACACCTCCACGGCAATAGCGCCAACTTGAATTAACCACTCCAATCCTTGAATCAAAGCCTGGCATTCTACTTGATTGTTGGTCAACCCAAAATCCACTGTAACACTGAATCGGTATGGAACACCACCAGAAGAAACTATAAAAATACCGATTCTGCATCCCTTCTCACAAACCGATCCATCAAAGAACATTACCCAAGGTAACAGAATCGAAAGATTAATGTCTTGATGGTGAGTGATGAAATCGGCTAATACCTGCCCCTTGACAGCTTTCGGAGATTCATACGTCAAGTCAAACTCGATAAGAGTATACGCCCACTTTCCAAGACGTCCTTTGATAAACGGAGCATTAAGCATGTACTTGACCACATCGGTTTGACATACCACCTTGCACTCAGCACCCAGCAAATAATGCCTCAATTTAGTACATGCAAAGTATAAACAAAGGCAATACCTTTCCACTACCGTGTATCGGGTTTCTGGGTCCAATAGCTTCCTGCTAAGATAAAAGATCGCATGCTCTTTCCCATCGATTTCTTGGACCAGAACTGCTCCTATCGTTTTATCCGATACCGATAGATACAATTTAAACGGCAAACTTTCTTTTGGAGCAACCAGAACAGGTGGATTAACCAGATACTCTTTAACATTATCAAACGCATTCTGCTGCTCTGGCCCCAAACAAACTTATCGGAATTCTTCAATTTAAGCAATGGGGAAAACGGGATAATCCTTTCCGATAGATTCGAAATAAATCTCCTCAAGTAATTGATTTTACCGATAAGCTCTTGTAGACGAACCTTTGAATCTAGAGGTTTAGTATTCAGGATCGCCTTTACTCTATCTGGATGAACTTCAATTCCTCTCTGATGTACCATAAACCCTAAAACCTTATCAGCCGATACCCCAAAAGCACACTTCTTTGAATTCATCCTCATACCATACTTCCGAAACCAATCCAATACGGTCACAATATCAGCCAAGTGTTGTTCTTCCTCTTAAGATTTGATCACCACATCATCAATATATATCCCAACCAATTTACCGATTAAGTCATGGCAGATCAAGTTCATCCCTCTCTGATAGGTAGCTCCAGCACTAATCAGCCCAAAAGTCATCACAGCCCATTCGAATAAACCGATAGCGCCAGGACATCTAAATGCAGTCTTATTCACGTCTTCTTCGGCCATTAAGATCTGATTATATCCAGCATTGCCATCTAGGAAACTGATAATCCGATTGCCTGAGGCAGCGTCGATCAATCGATCGGCAATCGGCATCGGATATTCGTCTTTGTACGTGGCTTTATTCAAATCTCGAACATCGATACACACCCGAATCTTATCAGAATCCTTTTTACCGACTGGTACGATATTAGAGATCCAATCAGCATATTTGCACGGCTGAATAAACTTTGCGTCTAATAACCTTTGAAATGGCCCATTGCCATGGCCCACTCCCTGACGGCCCAATCGGACAGCCTACCAAGGCCTAGCTCCTTGGAAGGTTCTATCTGGCCCATATGCGTCTTGCCGAACAGCTTCCTGGCTGGCGAGATGCATAATGGCCAAGGCTTCCTGTTTGAGTCCGACTCGAACAGAGTTCTGCACGGCTACGTGAAGACCCGGACGTTGGTTTCCCGGATTGGAATAGGAGTCGTGATCCCCAAGAATTGGAGTATACCTTATCTACCTCGGGATGTATTTGGCATGTATGAGTTCGTTATGATCTCGTAGTTAGCCCGGCCCGATATTCCCTCGGTAGGTCGGTTTGCTCCGTACTATATAAACAGGGCCCTTACGGCGTTTAGAGGGACCCTTAGCAGATAGATTTTCGCATACTACTCGCCGAGACCTGCTGATCTCGCCGAGTTCCACCTTGTAATCCTCTTTGATATAAAGAAAGGCTGGACGTAGGGCTATTATCTCTCCTGAGAGGCCTGAACCAGGATAAAACTCGCTCCCATTACATTTGTTGTTCGTGGTTGTTGGCGTGTCTCCTATCTCAATCTTAAAGAACCTTAGCGACTTGAGATCGATATCTCAACCGTCGACACCGGCGCCGTCCGTGGGGACACGCAGATCGAGCATGTCGAACTCCGTCAGCGATACAGAGATACTTCCTGAGGGCTACGACTCAGAAGGACAGGATGTCTCGTCCCCTTTCAGTTCAGATCGATCTGTTCGGTCTCGAACGCATTCCGCATCCGAGGCGATGTCTCCGCTTACATGGCGAGAGATAGCCTCGGATCGCCTCTGTCATCGGCGATTTACTAAGGAACGATGATCTTTCTGACGGTTTAGATTTATCGATTCCAAGGCTATGTCGGTAGATTCCACTGTGGAGACACAGCGATGACACCGTCTAGCATACCTTCGCGTGGCCCCGCATCAACATGGCCGATGTAGGAACCTCTCGAGGATCCCGCGCGGTACCGTGGCGGCTGGCGGTCGGGCGGATTAACTCGCTCGGCATCAAGGCGAGGTCAGCAGTTGCTTTCGCGAGCAAGGCGTCGTTCGCCGCAGCCTCGGCGATTCCATCAATCGACCTTAGCACGGTTTCGCGACCGTGTAGCGGCAGCGTCGCGACCCACCTCGCGTGCGGCGCTAAGTCTCCCGCAACTTCTCTGTTTGGGACAATTCCCGCGTGACCGAACTCGATCGGACGAGCGCGGATGGTTCGAGATCCCGGACCCATAGATCAAAGTCGGGAGCGGCTCGAAGCTATAGCAACGGTCCTTAGATCCACCAATCAAGTTGATCTCGCCCGCATAGGCGTCTTTGTGCGTCTAACCTAGAGCGGCCGGTCAAGGCCTAAAGTCTCTAGGAGAAGTCAACAACTCCTCCAGCAGCGGCCTGACCAAACTGCCGGAACAATTCGGACAGCTCTGATCGATCACGTGACTCCCGTCACCGTCGAAGGATCACTTGTCCATGAGCAGGCTACCCGTGGTCGCCGCCGCCGCCAAGTCCTCGTAGTCATCGCGACCACGAGGGGCAAGCGCTGCGATGATCACGGACGGTCCCTCGTAAGAGCGGCGTCGTCGCCACCACGAGGAAGGGCGTGGTGGATTATCCCGAGAGAGTTTCTCGGGCCGAGTCCTCCTGTTCAGCAGGAGTTCCTCCGCGCCGCAGACTAACGTCTTCTCACGACTAGGTTCTCGCCGGAAGGTGGCGGTCATATGCTCTGGGCTGCGGGGCTTTCTCCGACGAGCTTGGCTGTCCGGCCCTCAAAATTCAAGCCCGGTCACATGGAGAGGTACAATGGGACTCGTAACCCGAGGGATTCCTTTCCATCTACGCTACGGCCATCATGGCGGCCGGGGGTGACGAGCTTGTTATGGCCAATTACCTCCCGACTGTCCTTGAGGGTGCTGCTCGGACGTGGCTGTTCAATCAGCAAGAGGGTTCCATCAGCTCATGGAACCAGCTTTGTGACGCTCTGATCGCTAATTTCCAGAGCTGTTACGTGCGTCTGGGCAAGGAGGATGATCTGCACCAGATGATCCAGATGAACGGGGAGACCCTCCGCAATTTCGTGAAGCGTTTCATTAAGATCCGCAACACGATCCCGAACATCTCGGATGAATCTGTTGTCCGCGCCTTCAAAAACGGAGTCCGCGACGAGCGGCTCACCCAGGATCTCGAGATTAATGAGACCTGGACCGCCAACGACCTGTTCAAGGCGGCTGACCGCTATGCCAACGCGGCAGAGCGCGTTCAGTACAAAAAGGCGTTCGACAAGGGCGAGCTGCCCGCCCAGCCTGGTGTGGATGAGAAGGAGGAAGAGCAAGAAGAATGTTCACGGTGACAAGAAGTCCCGGAAGAAGAAGAACAAAGGTGATCTGAACAATACCGTCGCGGTATGGATCGCACCTCCTCCCAAGGATGGGCGTAAGAAGCCCAACAATAATTACAAAGGCAAAAAGCACGCTCGGGGAGGCGGACAAGGCAAGAAAGGTCCGGCGACCGATTTTGCAAGTTCCACCAGACTACGGGCATGATATACGCCATCAGAGAACTTGGGCTGCAAAGCTCGAAGATTTCTACAACGGCAAGGGCCCAATGCCCACCCCGCCCAACAAGGTGATGCTAGTAAGGCCAAGCGTAAGCCGACGATGGTGATCGGAAGATGATGATGAATATCAAGAGCCCGTGAACCATATTGCCGTCATTTTCGGCGGCTCCTCGCTTACACCTCTCGGCGCAGACCTCAAGGAAGCTGCTCGGGAGGTCCTAGCGTCGAAAAGGCAAAACCACGGCTGAATCGATGAAGTGGATGAGGTCCCCATCTCCTTCTCTCGGAGGATTGCCCCATCGGATGACCAAGCCTCGGCGGCTCCCATCGGTGGTCGCCCGACCATCGACAACGCGAGAGTTGGCCGTGTCTTAGTGGACGGTGGGGCGCTTTGGACTTGCTTTCTGCTAAAGTCTTGGACGAGATGTAAATCCCTCGTTCCAAGTGAAGGAAATCGCAATGCCCTTCTACGGAATTGTTCCGGAGAAGGCATCAAGCCGTTAGGCGAGTTGTCACACTGTCACCTTCGGCAACCCAAGCAACTTCGAACAGAGTTGATCACTTTCGGCGTGGTCGACTTTCCGTCGGCGACAACGCAATCTTGGGCGAGCCATCACTCGGTAAGTTTATGGCGTGTCCCACCACGCTTACCATTGCGTGAAGATACCGGTCCTAACGGTGTGATCACGGTCAAGGGCAACTTCAAAGCTGCCTTTGGATTGCGACGAAGCGATCCCTTGCCTGTCGACCAGCTTCCGCCGCAGCGATCTGAAATTCTTGCGCAGACCAAGTCTGCGCCCTAGGGTCTCCCTTCACCGGGGAGAAACCAAGGAAGTTCGGCGTAAACAGCGATACTTCCAAGACAGTTCACTTGGGGCCAATCTGGACCCCGATAGGAAAGCGAGCTCATTGCCTTCCTCCGAGCCAATGCGGATGTATTCGCCGGAGCCATCGACATGCACGAGTCCCAAGGAGGTGTCGAGCACAAACCGGGCTGTCCGGCGGACAAAAGCCTGCTTCGCCGAAGCTTCGTCGCTTTTGAATTCAAGCAGGGATCATCAAAGATCGACAGCAAGCGCTTTCATTCTTTGGGTTCATCCGCGAGGTTGATCACACGAGTGGTTAGCCAACCCCGTCATTGTAAAGAAGAAAGGCGGCAAGTGGAGGATGTGTCGATCACACAGATCTGAACGCCGCTTGTCCCAAGGACAATTTCGGCGCCTCGTATTGACCAAATGGTCGATCACGATCATGACGCCAACTTCGAGTTTTTAGATGCTTACTCGGTTACCACCAAATAAGCATCTCCCGAGGATGAAGAGAAGATCGCCTTCATCACCCCTTTCGCACTTTCGCTATCGACCATGTCTTTCGGTCTGCGCAATCTTTGGTGCCACGTTCCAGTAACAATGGAAAGACCTTCCCGAGCAATGCTGGAAAAACACGGAGGTCTATGTCGGCGACATAGTTGTAAAAACAAGTGTGCTCGGATCATGTAAAAGACACAGCGAGACTTTTCGTAATCTCACGGGCATCGAATAAAGTTAAATCCAGAGAAGTGTACCTTTGGTGTTCGATCCGGAATGTTGCTCGGTTATGTTATTGGCTCGCAAGGTATTTACGCCAACCACGAAAAAATCGAGGCCATTGAAAATATCTGTGCTCCAACTACCATAAAGGAAGTCTGAGCCTCATTTGGGCGGATGGCTGCTCTAAGCAGGTTTATTTCCGTCAAAGGCGAACGCGGGCTGCCCTTCTTTAAGGCCCTGCGCAAGCACAATGGTTTCGAGTGGACGGAAGAAGCCGATAGATCCTTCCAGGATCTGAAGCGATACCTGTCCAATCCTCCCGTCTTGACTACCCCGCGGCATGGCGAGCAGCTCCTACTGTACTTAGGTTACACGCCACAAGCGGTGAGTGCGGTCTTGACGGTCGAAAGGGAAGGCATACAGCGGCCAATCTATTACGTGAGCGAGGTACTTCATGGATCAAAGGAGCGTTACCCTGAGGTCCAGAAGCTCCTCTATGCCTTGCTCATGTCCTCCAGGAAGCTTCGCCACTACTTCCAGGCGCATCAAATACTGGTCCCGACCACGTTCCCTCTGGGAGAAATCCTACGGAACAAGGAATCTAGCGGACGTATAGCTAAATGGGCAATGGAACTAGCAGAATTTGATCTGTTATTTGCTGCCCGAACTGCTATTAAATCACAGGTCCTAGCTGACTTTGTCGCTGAATGGACTTGCCCGCCCAAATCCCAGGACGCTCCCGAGCAACCTGATGAACCCTCTTGGACCATGTTTTTCGATGGCTCGCGCACTGGAAACTCGGGGGCTGGTTTTGTTCTCATCTCCTCAAGGAGAACAACTCCGATATTCTATCCAACTACACTTTGCGGCGACTAACAACGCCTGCAGTCTGAGGCCTCTCTCGCGGGACTAAGGCGTGCAAGTCGCTTGGTGTCCAACGGTATTGTGAAGGAGATTCACACCTGGTCATCAATCGAGTTAATAGGGAGTATCGGTCTGCGATAACTCAATGGCGCGATACCGGTTGAAGTGAGGAAGTTGGGCGGCATTTTCGATTTTTGAAGTGCTCTTCGTGCCTGGAAGGACAATTTCTGGCCGACCAGCTATCCAAGTATGGATCCTCACGAGAACACCTTTCTGGCGGGGTGCTCGTCGTGCACCTTCACAAGCCCTCAATCACGTCTCCGGACGAGGCAACAGAGCAGTGGTGCTGTCTCCGTCATCGGCAGTGCCATGGATCGACAACGCCATTTATGCGGTACCTTGCGAGATGGGACCACCGACGACAAGCGGCGTTCGGCTTACAAGGCGCGCTGCTCCATACAAGCTTGTGGGCGGCATCCTTTACCGTCAAGGTGCTCGGGAGTTCTCTCCGGTGCATCTCGCAATAGGAGGTGTGTTCCTTCTTAGGGCGTACGAGGTGCTGTGGCAACCACGCCTCCTTGTAACTACGGTCGACAAGCGTTTACGCATGGGCTATTATTGGCCCATCATGCGCTACAAGATGCCCGGACATCGTGACTAAATGCAAGGCTTGCCAATTTCACGCCGGAAGGCACATAAGCCCGCCAAGAGCTCCAAACAATCCCCATCCCGGCCTTTTTCCACATGGGGTGCGGATCTGCTTCGGCCCATTCCCTAAGGGGTACAAGGGCTATACACACCGCTGTCGCCATAGACACTTTTACAAAGTGGATTGAGGCGAGCACGTGTCGCCTCTTCACGCCAAAACGGCTGTTAAGCTTTTCAAAAGCAACGTGGTCACGCAGCTTTGGGATTCCCCATAAGTTGATCACGGATAACGGTACCATTCGAAGCGAGCTATTACAGAATCTCATGAGCAATTTGGGCACCAAGGTTCGCTTTACGTGGCACATCCACGAGCAATGGAAGCGATCGGCGAGCTAACGGACGATAGTCCAGGTATTAAGCGGCGGTATTTGCTGCTCTCGCGAGCATAGCAAGGCTCGGGTCGACGAGTTCCTTCCATCCTCCGGGCGATTCGCTTTCGGCCGGTAGAACCGCAGAAACTCCTTTCCAATTGGTCTATGGTGCGAAGCCATCACGCCCTTCGAAATCGTACTCGGTTAGCCTCGCGACGAGCTCGGTCAGCGTAGTTGACGGCGAGCAAGCGCCTCCTCGATCTCGATCTCCTCGAGGCACACGCGACCGGGCACAAGTCGAATGGCGCGCTACCAAAGAAGATCTCGCCCGACCGCTGCCAAGTCAGTTCGACCTCGGGCTTTGAAGGCGGGCGACTTCGTTCTGCGCCGTGTCCAGAACTTGTCCAATGCCAACAAGCTAACTCCTCGTTGGGAGGGCCCGTTCACGGTCGTTTCTTCTGCTCGCCCGGGGGCTGTTCGCCTGGCTATGGAGGGCGGAGAGAGCCGACCAAAGACTTGGAACATCGACCACCGTAAGTTCTTTGTGTAGGTCCTCGTTTGTTTGCTTAGCTTTGCACTTTTTTGTAAACTTCGCGCCTTAGTTCGTCCAAGTCTCTCGGGCACCATGTAAAGTTCAATCCAATTCTTCAGTGAATCCTCGTGGCCTCTGTCCCCTTTTCACTGTTTGTCTTCTCAGACTACTTCCTCTCTGGTAACACTTGATGGCTGCCCGGTCTTGCGAACTCTTGGCTCCGCAATTTTAAGAATTGTTCCCTACCCGTATCTGGTTCCGACAAGTTCCTAAACTCAGGGTTGCGTAACACGGCCTTTCCACCTTGCGGCTAAGCCTGCTCTCGTAGGCCCTCCGCGGCAGAGGCACTTACTGCTCGGCGCGACCACTTGGTAAAGCCTGCTCTCGTAAGCCCCCCGCGGCAGAGGCACTTTCCTTGTTCGGTTACTCTCGGAACCGCCTAACTTATGTCAACGAGCAGACTACGGAACGAATCGAGCAAGGTACCGGTGTCGCTCTTTCTCTCTACGCACGTGCTCGAGTTATAGCTTAGGTTCTCGAGCATCGTCCGTCACGGGCTAGGCGTCGCTCTTTCTCTTGTGCACTGTTCGGGTTCGCAAACTCGGGTTTCAAGCGATTTACTGTGAAACGGGGGAGTTAGGCTAAGCGCTCTACCGGTTTTCTTAAACTCCCTAAGCTGTTAAGCTTTTCTCTTAGTTTCTATTCGTTCTTGTCTTTTTTGTCTCTCTCTTTGCGAGGAAAAGGGTAAGCCTTTATTAACAAAATTTGCGGTACAAAAGTCCATCTCGGGTTCTGACCCTCGGCTACCTAGAAGCGAGTTGCTCTTTGAGCTCCTCGATCACTTCCTTGGGCGCAGGACTTCCCTTGGGCTTTGAACCCCTCTCAGGCCTCGGCTCGGAGACGATCGGCTTCCTCTTTGCTGCTCTGGCTGCTCAATCGCCTTCCAGACGGAGAGCCTCGACCTCTTCGGTCTTGGCCCATGGTGGTCGGCCAGAGCCTCGATCCGCTAACTTCATTTGCTCGGCGGTCTTGAGCTGCTCGCCCAGCTCCTTGACCTTCTTCTCCGCGGTGATCGCCCTCACCGTCATCCCGCGCATCTCCTCGATCTCTTCCTGTGAAGCCCACAGGGTCGAGATCTTAGCCTGGAGTCCCGCGGATGTCTGCTCCTCCTCGGCGAGCTGGGCTTTTAGCTTCTTGGCTTCCTCCACGAGCTGGTTCCGCCACTGGGACGCGTCGGCAAGCTGCTCCTCAAGCCACTTCGTGCGGCCCGGCATCTCCTCCGCGGCACTCGTCTTCACGGCTTGCGCGCGAAGCTCCTCGGCTTCCTTTAGGAGAGCCTTAGAGGAATGCCTCTCCTTGGTCAGCTTGGCCTTGAGCTTCTTCGCTTTCGCCTTCAGCCGGCTCCGGCTCTGGGCCAGCGCAGAGCGCTCTGCCCCGGGATCCCCCGTCTGAAGATGCTCCCGGAGGGACGCCAGCACGGCGGCCCGTTCGATGGTAACCCCATCCTCGAGTTCCGTCATGGTATCCTTGAAGACCTGAGAGGGAAGAACAGGTTAACTACGTTGCGACGATGTGGCTAAGCTAAACAAAATTTGGTCTTAAAGTTTACCTTGCCAAGTCGGCGCTTCAGTCCGCGACGCAGGCGGTCCTCGAGGCCATGCGTCACGAAGCCCCGCTCGTGCAGGATGAGGTGGGCGCCTTCTTGTCGTCGCCGCCTTGTTCGCTCCTTCTTCTTGCGGGAGCAGATTTGCTCGGGAGCGGGAGCAACGGGCGAAGCGCTTTCGTCTCCGCGCTCCTTCTCCTCTTCCTTTTCTTCTTCCGCCCGAACGTCTTCGGGCGAGGCCGGAGCCACTCCGCTCGGTGGCGCCGTTGTCTCCGCGGGCAGGACACCCTGCGCGACTTGCTCGGGGGCTTCTTCGTGCCCCGGCGATGAGGTCCCACCTTTCATTGGAGAATCCGTCGCCTCGGGGAGAGTTGCCCTATGACGAAGTGCTGGCGGGACGGTTGCTCGGTCCCACTGGCAACTCCGGAGCCGTCGTCTTGGCTCCGCTCTCCGTGGCGCCGCGCGCCGCTTCTCCTGCCTCCAGCCGCTCTACCGCGCCTTTGAGCGCGTCGAGCTGCTCGCTGGAGCCGGGCGGGAGCAGGCTCCACGCCGCCAGCTTTGTCTGAGGCACGCCACCTCACCGCTGCGATCGCGCCGTCAGATGCTCGGGCAAAGGCGGCGACCGCTCGAGCGCCTCTTCGACATCGTCTGTGGCGGTCTCTTCTTGGGCAGCTGATGAACGAGAGTCGATCGTTAGGTCTAATCTGGTCAGAAGGTGGAAAGATCAAGAGATCGATTTCTACATACCTGCCGTGGAGGACTTTTTTCTCGATCTTCCTCGCGTAACTTTCCGCCTCCTCCTCGGGGCTCCTTGGCGCTTCTCGCCTTGGCCCTTGGGTGTTCGTGGCGATGAGCTCGGCTCTGGTGGTGAGCACTCCTCTCAGCGCACGCGAGGAGTTTCTCCTGCGCGCAACCTCCTCCTCGAGTCTCCTTTGCTCGGCGACTGTTGTAGCCGCGCCATATGGCCGGGTGAGCTTGCGTGTAACGCCTAAGCCGAGGGCCATGGTCTTTACTCTTCGTCGCTCTGCTTTCGGCGAGGAGGGAAGGACTTGGTCTCTTTCTTTGGGCTGACCAGCGCCGCTTGGTGCCTTTCGGTGCGCTCCGTCGCCTTGGTGGCCTCTTCGACGGCTGGCGGCCGCCATGGCGCGGCGAGCTCCGCGTCGGCACAGCAGCCACCTTGGGCTTTGTGGCCGTCTTGGCCTTGCCCTTCTTCAGCTTCTCCTTCTCAGACCCGGAGAGATCCTCGACGATCCCTCCGAGGATCAGCTGGTCCTCCTGCGCGTTTTGAGAAGCGAACGTCAGCATTAAGACCAACAGTGTAAATCCAGCAACACGGGCTGGGTATGAGTGCTTTACCTCGTCTGTGCGGATGAGCACGTTCCTCGGACAAGTGTAGGCCACCTCGCCGGTAACCTCGCTGTCCTTCTTTGCCGCCTTCAGCATGGCGTCGACCCGCTCGGTCACCCATGCGTCGGTTGGTTTCTCTGCCCGAACAGAAGGGATTGTTAGTTCCTGTTCGGAGGAAAGAATCTGTTTAGAGGTTGAGTCTTAAAGGCACTTACCCGTGCTCTCCCTTGTGATGTCTTCCCATCCATCTATCTTGTAGAAGGGATAGGACCTTCTCCGCAATGAGACAGATTACATTGTTGTGAAGTCGGATGATCTCCGCCCGTGAGCCCGAGGCTCACGAGGAAGCGATCTTCCTCGTCAGTACCAATCCTCGGCGGACATCTCCGCCGAGGCATCGAGTTCCTTCACGGCGCTTTTCGGTGAAGATGAGCTTCTTGTCGCCGCTCCGCTTGTTGTAGAACCACCTCACCCACCACGCGCCCATCGAGTCGGCGGGGCGGGCGAGGATCTGGCTCGTCGTCGGCGGTGGCCGGAGCTTGAGGTAGTAGCACCCAGCGCCAAGCGGCGGGCTGCTCCTCGTCACGTGTAATAGTGGAGGAACAGCCCCGGTGGATCGATTCCAGATAGCCTTCGCATAGGTGTGCGAAGCGGCCATCTGGAGGATCTTTGTTCGGATTGAGGTTCGCCACCTCCAATCCGCTAATGTTTAAGAAGGCCTCAGCGAAGTCGCTTTGGAGATCGCAACCCGAGCAGTCGAATCTGTTGAAGTTAACGAACTCTCCCTCCGGCGCTCCGGAGTATCCTCCTCTCCGGGCGACCTCCACTACGGTGTCAATGTGGCCCTCCTCTTCCCAGACCTTTAGGTCCTCCTCGGTCAGGCTAGTGCCGGTGAACTTGGCCATAGCGGTTCCCAGGACTGGACGAGTAGGGTTGGTGGTGGAGTTTGGGTGCTTGATGCTGAGCGCGGTTGGAGCTAGGGCTTAGAGAGGAAAGGCGTGAGAACAGAAGTGGCTGGCCGCGAGCGGTTCGGGTTCTTTTATAGTCCCGTATAAGCAGCTCCGCAATGGTTTAGTCCTAAAACGGCTAGTTTTTACTTTGCAGCAACGCAAAGTAAAGCGATGCGCTTTGTTTTCCTTCTTGCACAATAGGAAGTTACCGTTGGAGTGCATAGCGGCTATTTTTCAGTGCACTTTGAAGGTGAGTGCTCTGCTTTCGGACAGATGTCGTTCCTGTTCGACGCAATGAGTTGCTCGGCCTTGTCGGGTTTGTTCGGTTGAACCATAACTGTTCGATGCTTTGTTACGCGTCTTTGTAGCAACAAGATTTCCCTCTTCGTGACTTAGAGTCTCAAGAGGACGACCCCACTCTAGTGAGTCCTTCCACTTGAGTCTCGGGGGCTAGCTGTCGGGGATAAAATCAAGGCCCATTGCCATGGCCCACTCCCTGACGGCCCAATCGGACAGCCTACCAAGGCCTAGCTCCTTGGAAGGTTCTATCTGGCCCATATCGTCTTGCCGAACAGCTTCTGGTGGCGAGATGCATAATGGCCAAAGCTTCTGTTTGAGTCCGACTCGAACAGAGTTCTGCACGGCTACTTGAAGACCCGGACGTTGGTTTCCCGGATTGGAATAGGAGTCGTGATCCCCAAGAATTGGAGTATACCTTATCTACCTCGGGATGTATTTGGCATGTATGAGTTCGTTATGATCTCGTAGTTAGCCCGGCCCGATATTCCCTCGGTAGGTCGGTTTGCTCCGTACTATATAAACAGGGCCCTTACGGCGTTTAGAGGGACCCTTAGCAGATAGATTTTCGCATACTACTCGCCGAGACCTGCTGATCTCGCCGAGTTCCACCTTGTAATCCTCTTTGATATAAAGAAAGGCTGGACGTAGGGCTATTATCTCTCCTGAGAGGCCTGTACCAGGATAAAAACTCTGTCTCCCTGTTCGCTGTTGTTCGTGGTTGTTCGGCGTGTCTCCTATCTCAATCTTAAAGAACCTTAGCGACTTGAGATCGATATCTCAACCGTCGACAATAGCGTCTTCAGCTCCAATCACTAGCTCTGCAGCAGCCTCTTCATAATCACACATGAATTCCCGAGGCAGCACGCAGACCATGTTAGTGGCAATTGATACTTCATCGGCATCCTTCTCAATAACAACAGCCGATCTCAACTTGGGCCTCCATTCTTGCTTGCCCCTAGCCGGTTTCATCGGTTTTACTTGTTCAAGCGGCGCATCCCTGAACTTCTCAACTTCTGCCTCTTTGGCCTCAGCGTTCCTCATTCGCTGCAAACGCCGCTTCTGAGACTTCGTGATCCCACTTGGGCACCCTTGCGGCAACGGTACCTTAGGAGTCCGATGCACATTGGTATTTTTGTTTACCTGGACTTCATCGGCTTTCTCACTTGGAAACACCAGCCAATCCTTTACCATGTTCTCTTCGGTGGAATGAAGGCATGATTCATTGGGCAGTTCTCTAGAGTGGGCAATGACATCCTTTCTTCCCAGCAGTATTGAAAAAAGGGCACTCCCAGTGCTCCATTTCCCAATCCTGATCAACTGAATCCCTTTGATCAGTTTCTGGGGTATCCGATTTAACGTACTTGCGATGCGTCTCTTTGGCCATCCGGTCGTATTTTTCCAACAGCTGATCGAAGGTTGGCTTTGGCCTTGGCTTAGCAATCGGATTACGATTATGCCCGCAAATCACCTCGCGCCACTCACCAGTTCATTCACCACCTCGCCGGCCTGACGATCGGTATTGTAGATCTGGCTTCTCTTCCACTACGATCCTCTTAGAGCCGACGAGTACTTTATACCGATTGGAGCTTTCAGGCTCATCGGCATTTCTCCTGGCATCAACCATCCCAACAAAACCGACTTGGAACGGTTCTGTGTTGATCTGCGAGCTTTTGCCTTGATAGCGAAGTTGCCCGCTCTCAATCGCCTTCTGCACCACTTGTTTAAACATATTGCACTCATTGGTACTATGCGAGTAAGAGTTGTGCCACTTGCAATACTTCCGCTTCTTCAGCTCTTCAAGCGAAGGAATTACATGCCCCTGTTTAAGCCGAATCTGCTTTTCTTGCAACCAATGATCGAAAATTCGATCACATTTGGATGTATCGAAAGAATACTTGCTTTTCTCAGCACCTTTCGGCTTTATCCATCCAAGCTCAAATTCTTTCTTATTATTTACCCATTAAGCAACGTAGGCACCTATATCTTCAGTATCGGAGTCATCGGATTCTTCGTCTTCGTCAGCATCAACCATATTGATGGCTTTTTCTTTGCCCTTGTTATTGTTATTATTCCGATACTCTCTTTGGCCTGGGTAAGAATTATCAGAGAACCAGCTTTCATAGAGCGTGATTTTATGGGCCAGGTGCGATATATCGGCAAACTCCTGGTTGCCCACCTTCTGATTGACAGGCAACAGACCCTTGAAAGCCAATTCCGCCAATTCATTGTCAGGCAGAGAAAGGCTATAGCATCGGTTTCTCACCTCCCTGAACCGACGCAGATAATCATTTACCGATTCACCAAACTTCTGCTTGATCATCATTATATCGGTAATTCTTGCTTCGTTCTCTCCAGAATAGAAATATTCATGGAACTTCTTCTCCAAATCTGGCCAGGAGGTGATACAGTTCGGAGGAAGCGACGTGAACAGTTAAAAGCCGACCCCGATAAGGAAAGTGGGAATAATCGGCATTTGAGAGTGTCCTCTGAAGCGTCTTCTCCGCACAGAGCGAGAAATCTAGCAATATGCTCACGCGTTGAGGTGTTGTCACTCCCACTGAACTTGGCGTTCGCAAAGTCAGGAACCCAATATTTATGTGGGTATTCCGTCTCATGGAAAGCCGATGGATATGGCATAGTATAATGCGGCGCAATCTTGGGAGTGTTGAATCCGCACTGCTTCATCATGTTGTAAACAAGGTTTTTCATCATTTCTTCCAGATTCTCGTTCATCCCATGATTAATCGGCTGATAGATCGGATCTGGGACCGGGACCATAGCCTGATTATTCGATACCATCTGAATCGGGGTTGGATTAATAGTCAGTGGAGGACTTAATTGGGAGGTTCCAACATTTGATGCCCCTGGCTGAGCGTAAGCTGGATATTGGCCTCCCTGATTATTCCGATTCATCTGATGATCTTGTCCAATCATAATGTTGTGATGCGCCGCGCTAGTTCCCTCCTGGACGATTCGCCCTAAAACCGATGACTAGTCCAGCATCGATCGGTAAACAGAGCTATTGATCTGATCCCTTATAACTTCGGAAAAATCGCCAGTGAGCAACGGATCTCCAATGGAAGTCTTTGTAATCTGACCACTACGGGTTTTCCGATAGCCAGTTAGTATTCTCTTCTTGTTCTCCTCATGGATCTCTGCGAGCCTATCTTTGATTTCCTTTTTCTAATCTGGGCTCAATTCGTCAAACGTCACTGTCTCGGCAGCGAGCTTGAGCGCCTCCAACGCCGCCTCGGTGTCGGTACGTGTCATGTTGTCGATCTTGATCCTTTGGGTCCCACCAGGCATGCCAAAAAGTGCGTTGACACAAAAAGTGGACTTCTCGCGAACACACGTGCCGAAGCGTCAACTTTGGGGTTGCGTCGCAACAAGAGACCAAGCGTGCCAGTCAATTTGACCTATAAATTGACAAGGAATAAATTGTCAGCGACTTAGCCCTAATCGGCTTTTGCATCGCCAGATCAGGTTAATTTGTAATCGGCTTTAACAATCCGATTACTAGATCTATCGGCTTAATGTCTGATAGAGCAATTAAGCATAAATAAACGTTTAATCCTATTTTTTTGGTATTTTATGTTTATTATTAGTAGCAAGTCTTTATATCAATTTAATAGATTAAACCAAGGGACAGATTGAATAGATTGGTCATGCCAAGACAGTATTCGTATCTAAACCAAGATATAAACCAATAAACCGATCTAAAGATTAACGACTAGTATGGGTAAAGGCAATACAGATCAGTAAACACCTATACATGTCAGATCCTAAACAAAACATACGCAAGATCGATTAAACGAGACAGTCGCATACATCGGATTCAAGAAAAAACACGTAGGAGATTCAACAATTGGCATTGCAAGATAAATACATATTACAGATAGATCAAATCGAGGCAGTGCAATATGCAAGAACATATTGAAAGATCGGTAAACCGAGACAGTTTAACATGCTTTGTATACATGAGATCAACGTGATACAGCCATGCATACGGGTACAAGGAGAGAATCAATTATCCCATCGAGATAGCTCTACCTGCGATGAAGCCTTTCGACGATGTCTATCGGATTCGAAAAAAGGGTTTTGTGTATTGAGTATTCGATGATTATTCTCGAGGTCTAAGGTCCTATTTATACTACTACAAAGTCGATACCGATATGACCTCTTTTAAAGCGGGGCGCTTCCGATCAGACCGTATTTCTTCCGAAGTTTTATCTCTATCGGTTTCTTCAATATATTTTCTCCTTTGCCGATGAAGCCCATTTCCGAGTCAGCCCAATAATTCCAACATATTTGTCTTTTTTTGAATATCCGATTTTATACCAAATTTGGGTGTCAACAGTTCCTAAGGAGCTCCTTCCTAGATACTAGTATTCTTGCTCATGGGATCTGTTCTGGCCAATCACATCTGTTGCATGCAAAGCTTATTAATTAATGCCTGCTTTGGAAATGTACCACTGATTAAATGCGGGGTAAAAAGCATATATGCCACTCTAGAGACTCCTTTGTAATCGAATGTCATCGCTAAATCATTTTTGACACAGACGGCATTATAAACAACATAATGTGCACATATGCCATTATTTCGGCTGCGAGAGAATTTTGAGATGAAATACACGTGGATATACGGTCTGACATGTGGACCCCACATGTTAGCCTCTCCACACACTCTCTCTTTTCTCTTTTCTCTCCCAATCTGTCTCTTGCCTCTCTCTCTCTCTCCGCCCCTCCCTCCTGCAGCTGGCCACGCCGAGGCCGCTCCACGGCGGCGGCGCTGCCCCACGTCGGCGCCGCCGCCGTCGCCGGTGCTACCCCACACCGGTGCGGCCTATCTCTCTCCCTCTCTCCTCGATCTCCACGGCAGTGGCGCGTCCATAGGCATGGAGCGGCGATGGCCATGGTGCGCAATGACGACGACAAGTCAGCGTGGGGATGCGGCACCGACGTGGGGTGGCATCGGCGTGGCCAGCCGCTGGAGGTAGGGAGGAGAGAGAGGCACGAGGCAGATTGGGAGAGAAAGTGAAGAGAGAGAAAGAATGGGGAGGAAGAAGATGAGAAGACGCTGACATGTGGGGTCCATATGTCAAACCGTATTTCAGACCGTATATTCATGTGTATTTCGTCCAAAATTCTCTCCCAGCCCAAATAATGACAAGTGTGCACATTTATGCTTTTTATAATGTCATCTATGTCAAAAACGACTTAGCGACGACATTTCAGTCTAAAGGACACTCTAGATGGCTACAATGACTAAAATTTACAAACCGGAGGGAGTAGCTAATTCTTGC
Source organism: Raddia guianensis (assembly GCA_036346415.1). NCBI lineage: Eukaryota > Viridiplantae > Streptophyta > Magnoliopsida > Poales > Poaceae > Raddia > Raddia guianensis. The sequence goes on from CM070537.1 coordinate 8,889,523, forward strand.
AAGTGGGAGGGCTTTCAAGCTAGAGTTACGTTCTGGATACTTACCGGAGCAAAGGCTCTTGTCGAGCAAGGTTGTTCGAGCATAGGGTTTGTTCGGATGAAGGTGCTCGAGCAAGAGGCCTGCTGAATTAAGGGCATCTGGGCATGGAGCTTGCTCGGATAAAGGCGTAGTGCCCATAACTACTCACAACATTTCACGTCGCACGTGCCATGCTTTCTTTATTACCTGTTGGTGGGCCCCCAAAAACCTGCGCATGGGGCCTACTTCTTCTGGGGTACACAATCCAAAGCAGAGATGGTTTATGTATATTATAATCATTCCTCGTTGTTAGCCTCTGTTCCTTTTGCTTTAGTTAAAATTAAAGCTTTCAATTGAAAAATTTTCATGCTTACAACCCAAATATCGTAACAGTACTTAGTACTCATTGTAAGTGTCGACAGGTGCTTAATCGGGGGTTATCGTCGGCAATAAATTTAAATAGGTTTATGCGTTGGATCCAAACTCGATGGTAGCACAAGACAGATTCAGATTCTCATCAGTAGAGGTAATATACCCTAATTCTATGCTCTACGTTCATATGGCGTATTTGTGTACAAGATGATCGAGATCTCTCTCATATGTTGTGTTATCAGCCTCAGGTAGCGTTATGAGGCGAGGGTATTGGATTGGTTTCCGAACTATGGCCCACTACCCCCTTATATAGTGGAGGGGGTGGGTTATAAAGTGGAGTCCAGATCGGTTACGGGGTAGGATTCCTATCACTATTATTTAACTAAATATGTAGTTATCCGGGATTACGATTGTATCTTCTCTATTAGGGATAGACTTCTATCTTTATGTCTTTCCTTACCGGGTAAGCCTTCTAGAGTCCGAGTGGTACCCATCCTCATCCATCCGACTTGGTCCATTCCCTATCGGGTGGTGTTTTAGTCTCTCCGTGTGGGTACCCGGGGTTTATGTTATTCACAGTAAAACTTTTAGTGGTACTTTTCAAAATCCCTCAAACTACTTTTTATTTTTTTTACGCTCTCCATGCTCCTATCAAGGGTTTACAACTTTTGAGATTGTAACATCCGATTGAATTAAGCTGAAAAGAATAATCTGGCTTTGTTGTTTTTTAGTTATTTATCGATATCATTTAACTTATTTGCTTGTCTTCTGTTTCAAAAAGTTTTGGTACTTTTCTATTTTTCTTGTCAAATATATGTTACAAAGTTTTAAAAAAAAGTTAAACAAAGTGCACCGGACTCCTTAAATCACATATATTTGGTTTTGAAAACATAAATATTTTGGTATTTTATCTTTTTTCTTCGAAAAAGTGCCATAAAGCTAAAAAAGAGTCATAACATATTGTGCTGGACTCTCTAAGCCGTTTTGAGAAACTCTCAAGGTCAACTTAGCAGTAAATAAAACACACATTACCAAACAAATAAGTACGAAATTAAAAAATAATCTGCCATGGGAACCCTCGGACTTAAAGGATCGATGTTTTCATCAGAGAAAATTGCATTGTAGCTCCCGGAACTTGTATCAAATTGCACGAAATCCCCTAAACTTTGAAATTGCTTTATCAGCTCCTGCAACTTGTCTCCGTTTGCACCGTTAGTCCTGGGCCCTTAGGATCCGTTAGAAATTCCGTTAAACGCTGACGTGGCGCCCATGTGGCCGTTAAGTGCTGACGTGGCTCCAAAAATCCGAAAAAATAAAAAATAATTCATAAAATTCATAAAAAATCCAGAAAATTCATAAAAAATCCAGAAAATTCATTAAAACATAATTTAAAAATATAAAAATTTCGAAAACCTGAAACAAAATCCAAAAAATTCATAAAAAATAATTTTAAAATATAGAAAAATTTTGAAAACATGAAAATAATCTACAAAAATAATAAAAATGTAGAAAATTCATACAAATCCAAACAAATAATTTAAAAATCTAGAAAATTTAGAAAACCCGAAAATAATTCACAAAATTCATTACAAAAGTCAAAAAATCAAAAAATAAATCATAAAAATTTTTATAATTAACAAAATTCAAAAAATTGAAAGAAATTCACAAAAAGTTAAGTCAAGTTCTAGTTTTTTGTGATTTTCTTTCAGTTTTCTAATTTTTGTTAATTTTGAAATGATTTTTTAATGATTTTTTGGGAATTTTTATGAATTTTGTGAATTATTTTCGGTTTTCTAAATTTTTTCAGATTTTTAAATGATTTGTTTGGATTTTATGAATTTTCTATATTTTTATGATTTTGGTGGATTATTTTCAGGTTTTCTAAATTTTTCTATATTTGTAAATTATGTTTTTTGAATTTTCTTGATTTTTCCAGTTTTGTAAATTTTTCTATATTTTTTAAAATTTTTTTTGAATTTTCTGCATTTTTTATGAATTCTTTGAATTTTTTTATAAATTTTGTGAATTATTTTTGGTTTTTTATGAATTTTTATAATTTTTTGAAGTTTTTTAGAATTTTGTTGGATTTTTGGGGCCACGTTAGCGTCACGTCAGCACTTAACGGCCACGTGGGCGCCACGTCAGCGTTTAACGGAATTTCTAACGGATCCTAACGGCCCAGGACTAACGGTGCAAACAGAGACAAGTTCCAGGAGCTGAGAAAGCAATTTCAAAGTTTAGGGGATTTCGTGCAATTTGTTACAAGTTCTGGGAGCTACAGTACAATTTTCTCTTTTCATCATGGACAAACTTTGGTACCACTTTTCTCCTATATACACAACGAGCTATCAGGCGTCAGCCATCTTTTGGAGAAGCATCGTCTATTCTCCATCCCAAGTGAAATAATAAAATGGATTCTCAAAAACAAAGTGAAATAATAAAATGCGAAGGGCGCGACGCAAGTATATATTCCCACTTACCAAGAGATAAGTATATTCTTACCTGACTGGTGTCTTATCTCGAAGGCGGACTTCCAAGACGAGAGATGTCCAATTAGGACTTTTGCTTGATAATCATTAGGGAATACAGAATATAGCTGACTGCCTTTTAGCTGAACCTACGAAATAATGCTTGTCAGCTTGCAACGGCAAACGATCACTGCTAGGACCTACCTTAATCGCGACGACCAAAATTCCTTGCAAACAAAACCGGGACCCTCGCGAATAACTAATCACCGAGGCCGGCAAATTACTAAATCACACGAGGGCTTGGCCCCTGTGAATAACTATTCGCGAGGGTTCCAGTCAGCCCTCGTGAAGTTAAGGCCTGGGCGGCTTTATCGCGAGGGCCCCTTCGTCCTCGCGTCAGATTTGCAGGGCCCATGTTCACACGGACACATGGCTACCTGTCCACCCGTCCTCGCGAGGGCCACGTGGCCCTCGTGAGTGATCAGCGCAGGTTATTCGCAAGGGCCAGCCTCCCGGTTATATTTCGAGGGCCTTTCTGGCCCTCAGGAAATATTAATTTGCAGAAGAAATCTTTTAAAATTTAAATTTTAAACAGAATTCACAGCAGAAAAAACACATATATATTCAAATCATAACAGCAGCATTCACAAGTCCACATCCACATCCAAAACTGGACAGCCACACATACATATCACAATCACATAGGACATACACACATAAGTTCGACATACACACAAGTTCGTCGTACACATACGCCATACAGAAGTTCTCCATACACGTCATCCATCCATTCATCACTGGTTGCTGTCCGAGGGAGGGAGGATCGAAGGGGTACCGTCGGCTGGAGGGAAGATTGAAGCAGTTCCGTCGGAGGGATGGTTGAAGGAAGGGTGCTTGAAGAAGCGATGTCCGGTGCAAAGAATAACGAAGGGTTGGTTTGTAGTAGGTCTAGAAACCCACCGGCCCCTGCATCCACCTACTCGCGCCCTCCATCCTGATCGACTCCCTCAGAGCCCTGCAAGCACTTAGAATTTGAGTATTTGATTCAAATAACGGTTAGATAAGGTAATGGTGAATTGATGATACTTACCGCATCTTGAGGCTGAACAAAGGGTTGTGGTCCCTCGTAAGATGCATAGCCAATGCCACCTTGAGTTGCCTGCCTGCTCGACCCACCCTGCATATTCGCAAGCATTGTAGGTTTAATGCAAATAAACGAGGGTGTGAAATGTGTTTAGGAAATATCTGCTTGAAGTTGTGCCCTGAATGACGGCTTGTGAACTTCCTTTTACCACCACTCCTGAGCTCCTTTTTGGGTAATTTTCATACGTATTGTCAAGTCATGGAGCTCTTCCCCTGTGCCGCACCTATCTCCTACACCCTTTCCCTCTCCCTCTGTAGCTCCCGTTCATATGCCCTATCCCTGGCGCCGCGGTGGGACCTTGTATCGCGCATGAACACACCGGAACTACAACAGAATGTTTTGGTTACAAGTGGCCAAAGGCGTGGAAGAAATAGATAGCCAAACCGATCACCTGATGTGGTCCGAGCCCATCCCTTAGCGACCGTGGGACTTTTGCCCTCTGAGCATGTAGATGACTCCAGGGTCCAGCTCCTTCTCCCTATACGGGTCGCTCTCAGGGCCGTGAGTGTCCTTGTACGCTGCCTTGAATATGTGCCCTGAAAACATGAGCACGCGATTCGACGATAATAATGGAACATGGGATGAAGAAGTTACCTCCCGTGCGTTGAATATGCGGAGAGTGTGTAGCGAACACAGAAGAACGACACAAGTTTACTGTGCGTGGGTGGGTTTATATAATGGGAGGTACTCGCGAGGGCTAACTGTGTGGCCTCGCGAGTAGTTGCTCAGGCAGTCTTAGTCACGAGGGCCGCACAGTTAGCCCTCGCGAATAGGAGGCCATGTGCGCACAAAGAATGGGGACAACCAATTATTGGTTCCTTACTAGCGAGTGCTCACTATTGGCCCTCATGAATAAGGACTGCCTTACTAGCGAGGGCTCATTTTTGACCCGCATGAATAAGGACCACGTGCACACAGGGCGTGTGGGCGAACAATTATTGGTCCTTACTCGCGAGGGCTCACTGTTGGCCCTCGCGAATAGTTGGCGCCGGCAGTTTGTTGCGAGGGCCTCCTCTTCGCTCTCGTGACTGTATGTTTTGTTACGAGTGCTCTTTTCAGCACTCGTGTTTATTTTTTGGCCCTCACGAATTTTGAAATTTTTTCAGTAGTGGATCTCTACTTCTCGGATATACATGCAGGTCAGCATGCAAAGCTAAAGCAACCCACTCGCTTAGCTAAAGCCATGGAGGTGAGATGGCAATCGTTAATTTACACAATTATTACGCCATGATGGATTCTTATGCCATTGTAAGCATTGCGAGTTACTACCTAATAATATTGTGCTTATACTTAGAAATTATGGTGTTGATCAGCGAGAATGGAACTCTAAGCCAAGACAAGTTGGAAATGAAGTCTACGATGAGTTGGAATCCGGTTCGGTCAAGGCGGAGCAGTTTATCTTCAAACGGGCGTAGCAGATGCATATCAACTCTGTTTGGGGTGTTCAAGTACATTACGGAGAAGCCCTCGACGAGACCTTTCCAACAGATCCAGTCGCACGTCCAAATTCCTTCTGAGTTTATCACCTTGTTTTTGGGCTTCAGCCAGTGTATCCTGCGCAAGGGGGTCGCCCCAAACCCTAGCCGCCTCTCTTCTGCGTATTAAGACTTCGTAGCCGTCTTTGTTACAGTTGGGTTTTGCTTAGATATATTTCTGCCCTCGCAGTATCGCCGATCTTCGATTTGTGGAACCCCAAATTCGTGATCTTAATATATATTAGCAATTTCAGATTGCTTCTTCTTCGTTCTTGCTTGTGTTCTCAATTCGCTTGCAGGAACTAGCCTTCGTGGTGAGGTGGACCGTGCGCTTGCGTGGTTGATAACGAACAGAGACGGTGGGGTAGTGATTGCAGGCCTAGATCGGTGTTGAGCAAGGTCGGATTGTTAACGTCGAGTTCTCCACCAATCGTGTCTACCTATACCTGTCGGAAGATCGGGATCCCGTCCCCATCAAGTGGTATCAGAGCTCTGGTTGCCCGTCAGGTATACTTGTATCCCTTTGTTTCTTCTTCCACCTAGAGTCCAGAAAACTGCCCGTCAAAATAAGTTCTGTGTACGTCATCCCTTCCGCTGTCCAAACCACGTTGATCCCTCGCAATCTTTGTTTTCAGTTGCATTGTTGAGTTTGTGTCCTTAGTTCGAGTTTGGTTGCTGGTTCAGATCGTGTTCGTAGTCCTGTTGATCCATCTGTTACATCCCAGTCCTGCCACCGCCATACATCCTGCAACCAAATCGAGTCCTACTCGGTTTGCCCCGCTAGCCGCCTTGTGCTATTGTCCCACCATCGCAAACCATAGCTAAGTCGCAAGCCACCTTGTATCAACCGCCCGGCATCGCTACCCCTCTGTTTTGTCGACCTACATGCCCACTTTTTACATCCAAAGAGACAAAAACGAAATCTTCCCTTACCAGAAACCCTGATCCGGAGACTCTTCGGAAAAACAGCCATAACTTTCTCACACGAACTCCGATTTGGGTCCACGACTACTCGTTGGAAAGATCTCGACGAGATACATCCAACCAAAAGTTATAGTGGTTTTGGACAAATTTGGAACCCGAAAATCCATCAGAAAAACCACCGATCCGGCCCCCGAAGTTCCCGCACGCTTTTTTCGGAGCACCTTCCAGAAATTCAATCGGCCATCTCAAAGCTCCAAATTGAGGGGGGAACCCTCTATATCCATATTTCTGTGTTGCTCAGGTTGAAAAAATATCAAAAAAATCATACAAAAAATAATTTTGAGAAGAAAGAGGCAGCGCACAGAAAAACAACCGCGCAGTACAAAAAAAATGAAGTTGCCTTAAAACCATCGGGTCCGAATTGTTTACATCCTATTTGTCCCTATCTTGCTATGTCTGCTTGCTCTAACAGTCCTATAAACATGTTTAAGCCAGCAACACTAGTTAGGTCTTTGGACATATATTCAGCTTTGTTTACTGGATTCAATTATTGCTGACCTTTGCTACCATAACTGCATTCCAAGCTGCACAAACTCCTTGTCAGCACAGGATCACACCTTGCAATCGCTTCACTCACCGTTCACCTATCATCATCACCACCAAGCAACCGGGTGAACCCACTACAGCATTGGTAAGAACCTTGCAAGAGCGAGGTAAGATGTGTGGGAGTTCCAGCCTGGCCGAGATTAGTAGTCGATAGGAGTAATACCTTTGTGTTATCTTCTGCTCTATTACTAACAATGACAGGCCCCCAAACAAGAGCAAGAACTACAGGAGATGATGATTATTTCCGAACGCATTTCCAAAATCTTACTGAAGATCTAGCACGGAGGGATAACGAACTCAAGGATGCTCTCTCCAAAACAACCAAAGAAGTGACCAAGGAAAATAGAGAGATCAAGGAAGACGTTGCGAAGGTTCGGCTACATAACCAGGAGGGCATCGAGTGGCTTGATCGTCGCATCTTAGACCTTGCCAATAGGGTTGAGATCGTGGAGAACCAGCAGCCTCCAACCAGAACCACTGTCGATGAACAAAACGAAGACGATGAAGAGTCACATGCCCATAATGAACGTCACCCCAATGAAGCTGCCATGCATCGCGTGGAGCGAGACGTTTGACCAGAGGTGCGCTTCCCTCCCCGACGATCAGGTATGAGAGGTAACAATCGACATAATTTTAATAATAACCGTAATGATGAACAGTTTGCCAAAGTTAAGTTTACCATACCTCCTTTCTCTAGAACTTATGATGCTGAAACGTACCTAGATCGGGAATGACTGTTGAGCAAAAATTTAACTCTCACCTTGTCCCTGGAATCTATAGGGTTAGACAAGCCACTAGTGAGTTCAAAGATTTTGCAATAATTTGGTGGAATAACCAAGTAAAGGGTAACATACTAGCTGAAACTTAGGACGCACTGAAGAGACAAATGCGCCACTGATTTGTGCCACCTTCCTTTAAACGTGATTTGCGCAAAAAATTGCAGCACTTAGATCAGGGTAACAAGTCGGTAGAGGAATACTACCAAGAGCTCCAAGTTGGGATGTTGCGTTGTGAGGTAGAGAAAACTGAGGAGGATAAAATTGCTCTTTTCTATGGGGTCTAAGATAAGACATGCAGAATACTGTTGATTACAAGGATTATCTTGATGTGAATAGGTTGTTCCAGATTGCTGTTTTGGCAGAAAAAGAATTGCAGGGACGACAATACCGACCATGGAGCAACTTTGCTGGTACTTTCCCTCCACGGCAGGCGTCAACTTCATCCAAAGCTGTTCCACCCCCTTCCGCTCGGCCTACTGCCCCCTCAATGAGTAGGGCGCATTCAGTAGCACTGCCACCACCGCAACGTACACCCGAGGTAAGCAAGACGTCTAACATGCAGGCTCCAGCGAAGACGTCTTCATCGGTTGCCTCCATGGGATGTACCACATGAATCGTATGCCATTGATGCAAGTGAATGGGCCATTTCATGAGGGACTGCCCAAGTCAGAGAGCCTACATCGCGGCTGACGACGGTGGGTACGTTAGTGCTTCTGATGTAGAAGATGAGTATGCACTTGCAGCTAACTTGGCAGGAGATGAGGACGATGCAACCGACCAAGATGATGATGATGAGGAAGCCTTGGGTACGGTAGCCACGGAAGAATACCATACCATCATTGTCCAACGGGTTCTAAGCACTCAAATGAAGCAAGCCGAGCGAGTATAACGCCACAACCTGTTTCAAATGTTCCTCGTCGTCAACAACCGTCATGTTCGAACCATCATTGATGGAGGTGGCTGCAACAACTTGGTGAGTTATGACCTGGTCAAGAAGCTTGGCTTGACCACAAAACCCATCCTCAACCATATCATGTTCAATGGTTCAACAATACTGGTAAGGTTCGGGTTACCATGATGATGTTGGTTTTGATGAAGTGTCTATGCAAGCTTGTTCACTTTTATTAGGCCAACCTTAGGAATATGATACTAATGCCACTCATCATGGTAGGGATAATACTTACACTCTGATGCACAAAGGGAAGAAAATCACTTTGCTTCCCATGACCCCTTCTGAAATTGTGCAATTTGATAGGAAGAGACTAGAAAATGAAAAGGATGATAACACCCTACAATCTAAAAATCAGCAAGTAGCTAAAACCATTTTTTCACAAAAGAAAGACAAGAACAAACTTGCTGTTAGACCGAGGGTATTAAATTGAAGGGTGGTGTTTTGCTTGCAACAAAGTCAGATCTTGCTGATCCATCATGCTATGCTTTGATATGTAATTAAAGAGACCGTATTCTCATTCGATGAAATACCCGTCTCTTTTCCACCTGCTGTTACTAACCTTTTGCAGGAGTATGAGGATGTGTTTCCTGCTGAGGTGCCACCGGGATTGCCCCTATTCGAGGGATTGAGCACCAAATCGACTTGGTTCCCGGAGCGACATTGCCAAACCGTGCTGCCTATAGGACCAATCCGGAGGAGACTAAGAAAATTGAACGACAAGTCCAAGAACTTTTGGACCGTGGGTACGTGCGACCAAGCCTTAGTCCCTATGTTGTTTCTGTTCTATTGGTACCTAAGAAAGACGGTAGCTGGCGCATGTGCGTCGATTGTAGAGCCATTAATAATATCACAATAAGGTATCGTCATCCTATTCCTAGGTTAGACGACATGCTTGATTAATTAAGTGGTTCTACTGTTTTCTCCAAAGTTGACTTGCGTAGTGGGTACCACCAAATCAGAATGAAATTGGAAGATGAATGAAAAACTGCTTTTAAAACTAAGTTCGGGCTATACGAGTTGTTAGTCATGCTTTTTGGATTGACTAATGCACCTAGTACTTTCATGCGATTAATGAACGAGGTCTTACGTCCTTTCATTGGTGAATTTGTGGTGGTATATTTGATGATATCTTGATATATAGTAAGTCACTTTCTAAACATCTTGACCATCTACGTGCTGTTTTTAATGCTTTGAGAGAGGCAAGTTTGTTTGGTAACCTCGAGAAGTGCACCTTTTGCACCGATCGAGTCTCGTTTCTTGGTTATGTTGTGACTCCGCAAGGAATTGAGGTCGATGAAGCCAAGATTGAGGCGAACAAGAGTTGGCCGACTCCTAAAATGGTCACGCAAGTGCGTTTGCATGGACTTGCCGGCTTCTATCACCACTTTGTGAAGGATTTCAGCACCATTACCGCCCCCATTGAATGAACTAAGAAAGAAGGACGTTGCATTCCATTGGGAACAATCGCAAGAGGATGCCGTCAATTTGTTGAAGAGGAAGTTAACAACAACACCTTTACTCCAACACCTAGATTTTGATAAGACTTTTGAACTTGAATGTGATGCCAGTGGGATTGGGATTGGCGGTGTCCTCATGCAAGAAGGTAAACCAGTTGCTTATTTCAGCGAGAAATTGAGTGGGTCAGCTTTAAATTATTCCACGTATGATAAAGAGATGTATGCTCTTGTGCGCACTTTAGAGATGTGGCAACATTATTTATGGTCTAAAGAATTTGTTGTTCATTCTGATCATGAAACGCTGAAACATATTCGCAGTCAAAACAAACTGAACCGTAGATATGCCAAGTGGGTAGAGTTTATTGAATCTTGTCCTTACATCATTAAACACAACAAAAGGAAAGATAATGTAATTGCTGATACTTTGTCTCGGAGATATGTTATGTTGTCCCAACTTGACAGTCAAATTTTTAGACTTGATATGATTAAAGAGCAATATGCTCAAGATGCTGATTTTTAAAAGATGCTTTGATTAATTGCAAGGACGGGAGGGCTTGGAATAAAATTATACTCAATGATGGGTTTTTGTTTAGAGCTAACCGCATGTGCATTCCAGTTGGATCCGTTCATCTTTTGTTGTTGCAGGAGGCTCATGGAGGAGGCCTGATGGGACAATTTGGTGTAACGAAGACGGAGGATGTTCTGGCCACCCACTTCTATTGGCCGAAGATGAGGCATGATGTTGAACGCTTTGTGACGCGCTGCTCCACATGTCATAAAGCTAAGTCACGATTAAATCCACATGGTTTATATTTGCCTCTCCCCACTCCTAGTGTTTCATGAGAGGATATTTCGATGGATTTTGTTTTAGGCTTGCCTAAAACAAAACGAGGGAGGGATAGTATCTTTGTTGTTGTGGGTCGGTTCTCAAAGATGGGCACATTTCATACCATGCCATAAAGGTGATGATGCCACTCATATTGCGGTTTTATTTTTCCAAGATATTGTTCGTTTGCATGGTATGCCTTCCACTATTATTTCAAATCGCGACACAAAATTTCTTAGTCATTTTTGGGGGACATTGTGGAAAAAATTGGGGACCAAGCTGCTATTTTCTACAACTTGTCATTGTTGGCGATTCTTATGCCTATTAGAGTTTTAATCCGCAAGCGCACGAATATTGCAGTAGCTTTCACCTTTGAGTATTCCTAAGGTATCGATTTCCCATGAGGAACGAGAAGTTTCTATTTTCTAAACTTATTCACCCAGATGAATATGACTATGGTGATTTGGAATCGACAATGGGATAAATGTATTTTGGATCAAGAGGCTCTTCGGACACCAGTCATAAAGGTTCAAGTTCTATTCTTATTTAATTTGTGACTCTGAATTGGAGCTCGGACACTCACTACCACCCACTATCCTGAATTGGAATACCGAATGATTATGATCGTTCCGAATCTGGCTCAACTAGTCTGCAACTAACGGGGCGGATTTCATAAAGTATAAGCCGGATAATAGGGCTATCACCACCTATTACCTACCACACGTCCGTTGAAGGAGGTGCCTACCGGCTACTAACTAGTCCAAACACCACGTTTGTACCTAGCAGTAATACGTACCAAGAACGTTACTTCGATAGCACTCCTACTACCTCTTGTACTAATCTCTAGGTGAACAATTAGGCACAAAGATCTTAGCACTCAAGAATAGTACGGGCCTAATACCAACAGAGACAAAATAAATAGACTGAACTTGATAATCAGATAAGATAAGACTGGGTGTTACCGACAGAAGCTGGAAGCATAACCCGCATCCGAGTCTAGCTCCGGAGCTCTAGTAAGGGATACCGACACTCCAGCTCCTCCCCTACACTAACTCTCCTCTCTCACCTACTCTACTTGAGAGTAGCACAACTCTAGTTCACTTTTACTTGTGTTGCTCTTTGTTGTTCATCTTCAAATGAAGGAGATCACCTCCTTTTATAGGCCACCGTGACCAATAGGGTGCTGACACGACTAGGGACATGTGTCACAAGCTCCTTGCCGAAAGGGGAATCCAAAGGGATCAAGTCGTGGGTCGGCTGGCCTAGGGGGGTCGGCCAGCCTACCTTTGCCGATCCCGGCCCTCCAATTTGGCTACGATGCTCCTTGTGCGGTGTCGATCTTCTCCCTAAGTCGGTTTGGCAGTTGGAGACCGGTAGCATCGGGTTTCTTTAGAATCCTAAGCTTAACTTGAGAAGCACTCCTCTTTCTGGATCAAACCGATTGAAATCAACAGCTTGGATATGCTCTAGGATCCTTTATATAAGCCCTGGTGCGACCCTGGCCTGACTGGGTGAGGGAGCTGGGTTGGCCGGCCTAGGGTGGGTCAGCCGACCCACTCTTGTGCCCGACTCGGGCCCAATTTCGCTCAGTGGGTCCCTGCATGCAAAATCTTACCAAAACTTGTGGAACTCTGTAAATTTTCACAGTTTTAGTTATGGTTCTATTCATTTCACAAAATGTTGACGGTCAGAATCATATTATTTGTTATCGAAATTGACCGTCAACGGTCATCCCCAAACTGATGGTCAAACGGAGGTTGTGAATCGTACCTTATCCACAATGTTGCGAGCTGTTCTAAAGAAGAATTTAAAGTTGTGGGTGAAGTGCCTTCCTCACGTGGAGTTTGCTTACAACCGTACGCTAAATTCAACTACAAAGGTAAGTCCTTTCTAGGTAGTGTATGGTTTTAACCCTCGTGCTCCCATTGACCTATTGCCTTTACCATCATCTGAAAAGGTCAATCTTGATGCTAACAAACGTGCTGAATTTATTTTGAAACGGTATGAGACCACGAAAGAAAATATTGAACACATGAATGATAAATTGAAACTACTGGTAGTCATGGTAGGAAAGAATAGCCTTTTGTTCCTGGAGATCTTGTTTGGTTACACTTGAACAAGGAGTGTTTTCCTGAGTAAAGAAAGTCTAAATTGATGTCCCGTGCAGATGGTCCATTTAGCGTGCTAGAGAGAATAAATGATAATGCCTATAAACTTGAGTTGTCTGCAGATTTCGGGGTTAGCCCCACTTTTAACATTTCTGATTTGCGGCCATATTTGGGAAAAGAAGATGAGCTTGAGTCGAGGACGACTCCAAGTCAAGAGGGGCAGGATGATGAGGACATCACTCCTACCGATGCGTCCACTCTACCACTACCTACTGTGCAAGGACCAATAACAAGGGCACGTGCGCGACAACTAAACCACCAGGTGAGCTCGTTCCTTACCATACAAGAGAGTACCCATAAGAGCGAGCTACTACATAATAATGTTATGCTTGTACTTAGGAATTATGGTGTTGATCAGCGAGGATGGAACTCTACGCCAAGACAAGATGGAAACCAAGTCTACCACGAATTGGAGTCCGGTTCGGTCACGTCGGAGCAGTCTGTCTTCAAACGGGCGTAGCAGATGCATATGAACTCCGTTTCGGGTGTCATGCACCACCTAGTGTCATCGGAATTATTTGGCCAAATTAGAAGATGGGCTTCGTCGTCGAAAGAAAGAAGTGTATGGGAAATAATTCTGGTAGTATCAAGACTCCAGAAGAATTAAGAAGATTCAATCGGTAGGCGGCTTTATCGTTTAGGTTGCGATAAATCAGTCGTGTCGGTATCGGCTTTGTAACAGTATAAATAGGGTCCCAACTCTCGTGTAAAAGGATATACGACATACACAAAACACAACTACACTTTTCGAATCCAGTAGACTTCGTCGAAAGGCTTCAATTCACATGTAGAGGTATCTCGATGGAATAATCGATTCTCTTCTTGTAATCCGTATGCATGAATGTATCATATTGATCTCATGTATACAAAGCATGCTAGACTATCTCGGGTTTTACCGATCTTTAACATGTTCTCGCATATTACACTGCCTCGTTCAATCGATCTGTAATATGTTTTTACCTTACAATGCCGATTGTAAATTATCTGATGTGTTTTCCTGAATCCGATGTATGCAACTGTCTCGTTTAATCGATTTTGCATATACTTGTTTTAGGATTTCACATATCTAGTTGTTACCCGATTAGCATTGTATTTATCTAAATTAGTTCTGAAACCTTTAAATTAGTTTATAAGATTATACCGAGATTTCGATTTGAATACTGTCTTGGCTTTGACCAATTTGTTCAATCTATACCTTAGTCTAATCTAATAAATTGATATAAAGATTTATGGCTAATTCTACCTATAAAACAAACAACAAAAAAGATGAAAATATTTATACTTAAGTATTCATTTACATTTATCACTCTATCACGCATTAAGCCGATAGAATCATAATCGGATTCTTTAAAGCCAATTCGCAGAACCTGATCTGGCTATTTCTTAAAACCGATTGGGGGCCAAGTCGCTGACAATTTATTCCTTGTCAATTTACAGGTCAAATTGATTGGCACGTTTGGTTTCTGGTTGCGACGCAAGCCCAACTTGACGCTTCCGCACGTGTGTTCGCGAAGATCTAACTTTTCGTGTCAACACACTTTTTGGCACGCTCGATGGGACAGCAAGAATCAAAATTGATAAGATGATGCGCACCGATGCTGAGGCGGCGATAGAGGCACTTAAGCTCGCTGCTGAAGCTGTGACTTTTGATGAACTGAGCCCTGATCAGAAAAAGGAGATTGAAGATAGCCTCACTAAAATTCTTGAAGAAAACAAGAAAGGATGTTGACAGGCTATCGGAAAACTCGCAGTGGCCAGATCACAAAAACTTCCATTGGAGATCTATTGCTTACTAGAGATTTTTCTGAAGTCATAAGGAATCATATTAATAGTTCCGTTTACCGATCGATGCTGGATCAATCATCAATTTTAGGGCGGATTGTGCAAGAGGGGACTAGCGCTGCTTTCATAATATTATGACTGGGCAGACCCCTCCAAGGAATCGGAGTAATCTACAAGAGATGAATTTGGGGAACCGATATCCACCTTATACCCAGATCAAAAATACCCAGGCAGGAACATCTCATGCTGGAGCTTTGCAGCCAAATCCTCCGTTGGCAGCTAACCCAAATCAAGTTTTCAATCCAAATCTTGTGCTAGGGGCAATCAATCCAAATCCGATTCAAGCAATGCCGAGTAACTAGGCTATAATCCCAGTACCAGATCAGATCTATCAGCCAATTAACTCTGGGATGAATGAAAATCTAGAAGAGATGACAAGGAACCTGGTGTACAACATGATGAAGTAGTGTGGGTTCAACACTCCTAAGATTGCTCCACACTATACCATGTCGTATCCATCGGCTTTTAATGAAACAGAGTTTCCCCACAAATACTGAGTCCCAGATTTTGCAAATGCTAAGTTCAGTGGAAGTGATAATACCTCTACACATGAGCACATCGCTAGATTTCTTGCATTATATGGAGAAGCTGCTTCAAAGGATACACTTAAATGCCGATTGTTCCCTCTGTCGCTATCGGGATCGGCATTTAACTTGTTCACCTCACTCCCTCCAAACAATATCACTTCCTGGCTAGATCTGGAGAAGAAGTTTCACAAGTAATTTTTCTCTGGAGAGAACGAAGCTAGAATTACCGATATTATGATGATTAAGCAGAAATTTGGAGAATCGGTTCAGGGAGGTGAGAAATTTCACTACCCGACAATGAATTAGCAGAATTGGCTTTCAAAGTTTTATTACCTGTTAATCAGAAGAAGGTGGGCAATCAATAATTTGTTGATATTTCCCATCTGGCTCACAAAATCGCGTTGTATGAAAGCCGATTCTCTGATAATTCTTATCCAGGCCCGAAGGAGTATTGGAATAATAACAATAATAAGGGTAAGGACAAGGCTATCAATGTTGTCGATACTGATGAAGTTGAAGATTCAGATGATTCCGATACTGAGGAGGTTAGTGCCTATATTGCTGAATGGGTAAGTAATAAGAAAGAATTCGAGCTTGACTGGATAAAGCCGAAGAGCTCGAAAAAGAGTAAGTATTCTTTTGATACATCTAAGTGTGATCGAATTTTTGATCATTTATTGCAAGAAAAGCAAATTCGGCTTAAACAGGGGCATGTGATTCCTCCGCTCGAGGAACTTAAGAAACGAAAATACTGCAAGTGGCATGATTTCTATTCCCACGCCACTAATGAGTGCAATGTTTTTAAGCAACTGGTGCAAAAAGCAATTGAAACTGGACAGCTTCGATACCAAGGCAAAAGTTTGCAAATTGATACAAAACCTTTTCCAGTCGGCTTTATTGGAATGGTTGATGCTGTCAAAAGAAAAGCCGACGATTTTGAAAATTCTAATCGGTTTAAGGTGTTCGTTGGCTCTAAGAGGATTTTGGTTGAAGAAAAGCCAGAATTGAAATTCCGAGCAGCAAGCCGACGAGGTGGTGAAAGAACTGGCAAGTGGCGTGAGGTAAGGCGTGGAAGAGAGAATTCGATAACAAAGCCAAAGCCAAAACCAACTTTTAATCAGCTGTTGGAAAAGTATGATCGGATGGCTAGGGATACACCTCGTATAAACATCAAACCTCCTGAGCCTGTACAAAGAGATTCAAGGAATCAAGATTGGGAGATGGAGCATTGGGAATGTCCTTTTTCTGATATTGTTGGGAAGAGCGGATGTCGTTGCCTACTCTTGAGAATTGCCTGATGAATCATGCGTTTATTCCGCCAGTAAAGAGAATATCGGTAAAAGATCGTCTGGTGTTTCCTAGTGAGAAATCCGAGGAAATTCCGATGAATAAAAATACCGATGTGCATTGGCCTCCCAAAGTGCCATTGACGCAGTGGTGTCCAAGTGGGATTACAAAATCTCAGAAACGTCGCTTGCAGCGGATGAGAAATACTGAGGCGAAGGAGGCAGAAGCTGAAAAGTTTAGGGCTGCTCTATTGGAGCAAGTAAAGCCGATGAGACCATCCAGGGGCAAACAAGAATGGAGACCTAAGCTGAGATCGTCTGTTATTATTGATGCCAATACAGATTCTGATGAAGTTTCGATTGCTACCAACATGGTTTGCATATTGCCTCGGGAATTCATGTGTGATTCTTGTTGGCGATAGTTACGCTCAAAGAAATTAATCCGTAAGCACACGGATATCGTTGAAGCCTTTCACCCTAGAATATTCCGGGGTATCGAATCCACGGGGAACAAGAAGCTACCAGCCTTGAATTAATCTTATCTAGATGGGAGAGAGAGCAATAAAGAAGGTCAAGAGGGTAATCTGGTTTAGGTCACACTGGCCTAAGAGTGAGCACTCAGTTCTATGTTGGCTTTATTTACGTTGGAGCACGGCAGGCCCGCTACCCGTCCACCTTCACTTAAGAAGCCTGGAGAGTTACGGTTACCCCCGAAGGGCCCTACGGAGCCAGCCCTAACGTGGTGGAACGTTACTAAGGATAGACAGGGCTATCACCACCAGCTACCATCCATGACAGTCCGTTGGGTCTGGACGTCAACCAAGGTAATTACTAGTCTAGACACCGCGTCTACACTAACAATTACTACCTTACTAGTGCACCGAGTAAAGTATTCACAAAAGGCAAAGTATGTCTCACCAGTTGCAAACGGGGTTCTCAGTAAATAACTAGCATTGAACTGGAAATACTTCATAAATAAATGAGCATGGCAACAGTGTTACCAGACTGAAGAGGAGAACTTTACTCGAAGCCGAGCTTTATTCCTAAGGTACAAGTAGGAGAGAGCCGGGCCTCTGGCTCATCTCCAACGCTCTCACCTCACCTCTCTTCCTACTCTAATTACAATGTGGAACTAAATCCTTCTCTTCACCATGATCACAAATGAGGGAGAGGACCTCTATTTGTAGTGTGAAGGTGAAGTAGCTCTCAAGTAGAGTCCAAAGAATATTCTCCTTCATCTTCTCTCTTCTTGCCATGTGGCATGCCAAAACCGACGTTTTAAGTTGGTTTTTGGTTCCATAACCGACTTCCACGTGTTCCTTGAGGCTTACTCTACCTCCGGGCCAAAGGACAATCCAAGGCGCCAAAAAAGTGGGTCGGCCGACCTGGCTTGGGTCGGCCGACCCAGTTTAGGCCAGCCTGGCTCGCGTTTTTTCGGAACTCATTTGTTCCTCATCCGAGCTTCAAATATAGCAAATAATATATGCATTTCGATCGTCTCAACGAGCTCTTCATCATGGTGCAGTCAATTTTGTTATTTTATGAATTTTCAAAATATGTTTAATTTAAACTCCATCTTTCGTCCGATTTGCATACGGCCGATAAATCGTCTTTTCTTGTGTATGCCTGCAAAACATGAGACTACACCAAAACTAATGGAACTCATTAATGTTAGCCTCAATGTAGTTTCAATTCCTTTATTTTGTAGATATGTTGACGGTCAAAAGTATACAAAATATTACAAATACAGACCGTCAACAATTATGAAGAGGCTGCTGCAGAACTGATAGTTGGAGCGGAGGATGCTATAGTTAAGAAACCTAAGAATTTCCGATTACACTTGAAGCCATTGTTCATTATGGGTTATGTGAATGGAAAGCCGATTTCCAAAATGATGGTAGATAGTGGAGCCACTATGAATCTAATGACGTATTCTGTGTGTCGAAAAATTGAAAAATCTACAGAAGATTTGGTTAAGACCAATATAGTTTTAAGCGATTTCAATGGAAATCCGACTGAAGCAAAGGGAATTCTGGTAGTAGAGCTCACAGTGGGGAGCAAAACAATCCCAACAGCTTTATTTGTGATTGAGGGAAGAGGAAGCTATAATGTGCTGTTGGGAAGAGATTGGATACACGCCAATTGTTGTATTCCATCCACACTGCATCAGATTTTGATCGAGTGGATTGACGAGCAAATAGAAATAGTTAGGGGAAAACCTTTAACTGCAGAAACCGATTGTGCTGAAATCTACGACAACCTCGAAGCATTATCGGGGAAACCTTTGAAAGAATGTGATTCCATCAGCTTTACTAAATCTGGCTTTAAGCCCATGACGCTAGAAGCACAGTCGGTAACTCAAGGACTCGGGGGTTTTTTATGGGAACCGCGGCTCTAGAGGAAATCGAGTACAAGATGGGCCAAGGCTTTATATCGGCTGATGAACTTGAAAAAGTCGATATTGGAACGGATGGTAAAGAAAAGCCCACTTACATCAGTAAACAGTTGCCGTGGGAATAGAAGGATCGACTTATTCAGATTCTTAAAGATCGGGTTGATTGTTTTGCTTGGGAATATCATGAGATTCTTGGTATAAGCCGATCTATAGTTGAACACAAAATTAAAATGAAGCCTAAGTTTCGGCCGGTGAAACAAGCTCCAAGGAGAATTAGTTGGAAAATTTATGATCAAGTAAAGGCTGAAATTCAAAAGTTACTAGATGCGAAGTTTATTCGGCCATGTAAGTATGCTGATTGGATTCACTACACCACAACACAGCTTCGGTGGCATGCATTCTGTCGGGAAAAACTACCTACAACGGCAAACTGTCTCCCGGGAATGACTTTTCCCGACAGACAATCCGTCAGCACCGTCTGCCGGGAACCTGGCCGTCCGCAATACCCTTTACCGGCAGACATCATTTTTCCCGGCGGACAGTTTGCCCTCGATTCTTATTTTTCCCATGACGCTTTTCCTCGATTCTTATTTTTCCTAGCGATACCGCCTCGATTCTACTTTTTGCTTACAGACATTCTCGCCACTATAAATTATCACAGACAAAAAAAATTCACACTAATAATGATACATTCATACTACACCCAAACAATACACATGTTGGTATAAGTCGATAAATCAAATTATTTTACAAGTGTAAATGAAAAACTTTATGGGAAAAATAATCATTATAATTGATCGAGTCCAAGCCTTCACACTTCCGAATGCAAAGATAGCATCTACAATAGAGCACAAGAAATATTAACCACTTGGATCTCTTAATAAAGCAGCAAACATAGTTCTTTAAAAGAGTAAACAGTTAACTCATTCAAATTAAATTATTTACTACCGACAAGTATCAAGATTGTACTTGCACAAAAATATTGAGAATGCAACTTGATTTGGTTCACATATTATAATTACCTGTGTCTATAGAGCTTCATATATTAGCATTTTAAAAATCAGTTATTTTATTATGCAACACATATATATTAAAATACAAACTGAAACACCATATGATATATTAAATCAGTAAGTATGCTCGACAGATTTGCATGCCAAAGCTATTTGTGAATAATAATCACCATTCAATCCAGCTAGGGGTGAAAACGGATCGTATTCAGATCATTCGGATAGAGGTTTTTGGCTCGGATAGATACATATACATTACAGTTTTTTCTCATACAACTCATATTTTGTGTTTGGAATGAAGGTTAATAAAACGGTCTAAATACTTTTTTAAAATATGTTGTCTATTTAATTCGGATAACTCGGATATCTCGGATACGGATAAAAACTTTCACCCCTAAATCCAGCCCTGTAGTATAACTAAATAAGTACAAACTTAACAAGTTATGACTTTGGTTAAAGGGGTAACAGAAATGGGAGACATCTAGGTGGCCGGGGTTTGGCCACGATGTTTCTGTCCATGGTAAAAAAGAAAATCCATACCTCATAAGGGGTTCAGAGATAAATTCATCTAGAAATATCAACATACAGGTATTAAAAGGGGTTCGGAGATAAATTCAATGACAAAGTGCAGTTTAACCTACCTATATAAAGTTTTACCTTGTGCGAACATGAAGTCTTAAGGTTTAGGATTAGGCAGGACTGGCTCCTTATGGTACCATAATGTTGGTGTCTCTATCCTCTGATCGAAAGCAGGACTGTCAACGCTCGAAGCATCATCAGACCTAGGCACCACATATTATGTTATCACTGGTGATATATCATACAACTTACAAGTCCGAAATATCACTACTGTTTACCTGTGATGAAATCCACTAGAAGCAATGCATTCAGATGCCGATGAATTTTCAAACACATATGCATTTCCTGATGACATGGTATTCATGGTGCCACATGAGCATTCCTTTGTACACCATAACAGAAATGCATTTAGTGCTTGACAAAGGCAAACTCAAACTAACACTTAATATTCCATTCTTTATTGTAAGAATATTTATAACCAGCACAAATTGTAATTCCCAATGCAGCAGTTCCATAGCAAGTAAACTAAAACCTCTGCAATTTCAATTGTGCAGAATGATAAGTGGTAACTGGTGATTTTTGAGTAACCACCGATGTGGGCATTATTGCATTTGTTGAAATTTTTCTTATGGTAAGTAAATTAAGCAAACTCGCCAATAAGTGCAATGGTCACTAAATAAATGTAAATGCAATTGTCAAAACTAACCAGTGAGTACAATTACATTTGTTTATACAAAATGGTCAATAGAATCACAATAGCACAAAGTCCAATTTTCAGAGATAAAAAGAATGTTAACAATTTATATGCTGTTCAAATATTCAAATTAACAGCAGGTTTCTAGTAAGCACACATGGTAACAGGTAAGTACAACATACAGGTATTCTGTCAAATTCACAGGTTTCTAGTAAGCACACAGGTCACTTTAGATCATAGAATCAAGCATTGTCAGCTAAGTAAAACCATGCAAATGATAAAAAAAGATACCTTCCAATTCCTCTTGGTCCTATACAGCTTAGAAATTCTAGATTCTTTAGTTTCATAAAGGCACTAATAATTTGAGATTGTACCAGAGCATAAACACACAGGTGGCTATGAAAATGACACTGCTTAACGCAAGAGGATTATCATACCATCAGAACAGCAGCAACGGCCAAAGAACCACAGATTATGCTAGGCAGTACGCTATTGGGGATGAAAGGACCAAATGTTGACCACTTGACCTGCAATTTCAATTCACCGTTGAGAGTGACAGAGAGAGATAGAGAGAGAAAGAGAGTCACACTTAAGCACTGATATTGAATAGCATAGAAAAGCATTAGCAGAATCCCTAATAAGACATATGATGACAGTAATTGTCACCTAAGGGAGCACGGCAAGGCCACCAACTGTAATGAAATCCTCCCATATAAGGGAGCACGGCGAGCCGGGGAGCGACGGGGAGAGGACTCAGAGAGCGATGGGGAGACGGGGAGCGACCTGGAGGGCTGGAGGCAGGCCGGCGGCGCCGCGGCGGCACGGGGAGCCGGGGAGAGCGACGGGAAGCCGAGGAGCGACGGGGAGTCGGCGCCTCGGCGGGGCGGGGAGGCCGGCTGCCGGCGGGGCGGGGGCCAGCGCTAGGGTTAGCGAGCAAGAGTAGCTGGCTGGGGATGGGGGAGGGATTAGGAAAGTTGGGCCGGGGAGGGGGGCGGGGCTATCGTTGGGAGGCGTGGCGGCGCCGGATCCGGTCTTCCAGGGCCAACCGTCTACGGATCCGGGCTCGACGGAGCCCGGCGGGCGACGACCGGAGAGGACCATGGCGGCGGCAGCTAGAGGAGAGGAGGGCCGCAGAGGGAGGATGGCGGCGGAGGAGGCACGGGGAGAGGATGGCGGTGAAGGAAGAGGGAGAGGATGGCTTGAGGACGAAACAGCGGCGATGGGGTGGGCAATCGGGGCCTTAGGGGAGGCGGCGGCGTAGGGCGTGGAGGAGAGACCGAGAGAGAGAGAGATGGACTACGGGTGAGGGTGAGGGTGAGGATGAGGGTTGGCCCGGGGTGGGGGCGGCTAGGGTCTTTGATCCGCGTCTTTGAACCCGCACGGCGCCATCCATTTTTCCTGGCAGAAGGATTGCCTGAGATCACTAGTTTTCCCGGCAGACCGTTTACTGGTCATTAAATATTTTTCCCGGCAGACAATCCGCCGATAAATCTTACTTTTCCCGTCACACCATATGCCGTTGATATTATTATTATTCCCGGCAGAATGTTTGCCGGTATTTTAGATTTTTACCGGCAGACTTCTGCCCTTAATTGTGTGTTGTGGTGTAGTGATTTCTAATATCGTGCCAGTTGGAAAAAAGGATTCTGTTAAGATTCGGGTATGCATTGATTTTCGGGATTTGAACAAGCCGACGTACAAAGATGAATATCCGATGCCGATTGTTGATCAATTAATTGATGCTGCTTCTGCCAATCAGATTATCAGTTTCTTAGATGGCAACGCTGGTTACAATCAAATTTTTATGGCTGAAGAAGATGTGAACAATACCGCGTTTAGGTGTCCTGTATCTATCGGTTTATTTGAATGGGTTGTTATGACTTTTGGGCTGATTAGCGCTGGGGCCACCTATCAGAGAGGGATGAACTTAATTTACCTTTAATCGGTAAATTAGTTGAAATTTACATTGATGAAGTGGTAATCAAATCGCAAGAAGAAGAACAACACTTGGCTGATATTGTGACCGTATTGGATCGGTTTCGAAAATATGGCATGAGGATGAATCCAAAGAATTGCGCATTTGGAGTATCGGCCGAAAAGTTCTTGGGATTTATGGTGCATGAGAGAGGAATCGAGGTGCATCCCGATAGAGTAAAGGCGATTTTGAACACTAAACCTCCAGATTCAATGGTTCGTCTACAAGAGCTGATTGGTAAGATTAATTAGTTAAGGAGATTTATTTCAAATTTATCAGAAAGAACCATCCCATTTTCTCCATTGCTTAACTTAAAAAATTCCGATATGTTTGTTTGGGGACCAGAGCAGCAGAAAGCATTCGACAATATCAAGGAATACTTGATCAATCCGCCTGTCCTAGTTGCACCAAAGAAAAATTTGCCATTTAAGTTGTATCTATCGGTATCGGAAAAGACAATAGGGGCAGTTCTGATCCAGGAGATAGATGGAAAGGAGCATGCAATTTTTTATCTAAGTAGGAAGTTGTTGGATCCAGAAACCCGATACACGGTGGTGGAGAGGTATTGCCTTTGTCTATACTTTGCTTGCACCAAGTTGAGGCATTATTTGTTGGGTACAGAATGTAAAGTGGTTTGCCAAACTGATGTGGTCAAATACATGCTTAATGCTCCGATTATCAAAGGACGTCTTGAAAAATAGGCATATACTCTCATCGAGTTTGATTTAACGTATCAATCTCCAAAAGCCGTCAAGGGGCAGGTATTAGCCGATTTCATCACACACCATCAAGACATTAATGTCTCGATTCTTTTGCCATGGATAATGTTCTTTGATGGATCCGTTTGTGAGAAGGGATGTGGAATCTATATTTTCATAGTATCCCCTAGTGGTGTTTTTTACCGATTTAGTGTTACCGTGGACTTTGGATTGACCAACAACCAAGTAGAATACGAAGCTTTGATTCAAGGGTTGGAGTGGTTGATTCAAGCTGGAGCTGTTGCGATAGAGGTTTTTGGGGATTCGCAGTTAGTAGTTTTCTAGTTGATACCGATGGGATGGCAGGCAGAGATTATCGGTTATCTTAAAGATCCTTAAGGAAAAATTGATAGAAGCTTAAAAGAAAAGCTCAGAGGTATGTATTGATCAATGACAAACTATATTATCGGAGTTTTGATGGGTTATTACTTAAGTGCCTGAATGAAGAGGACGCTAAAGTTGCAATCAGAGAAATTCATGAAGGACTTTGTGGAACACATCAATCGGCATATAAGATGAGATGGATGTTGAAGCGTGTAGGGTTTTTCTGGCCAACCATGGTTGAAGATTGTTTCAAATATTATAAAGGCTGTAAAGATTGTCAAAAGTTTGAAAATATCCAGCATGCGCCTGCATCTATTTTGCATCCGATTGTGATGTCGTGGCCATTTCGAGGATGGGGAATTGATATGATCAAAGAAATATTTCCTTCATCGTCTAAGGGGCATCGGTATATATTAGTGGCTACAGATTATTTCACAAAATGGGTTGAAACAGTACCATTGAAAAAAGTAACAGCCACTGAAGCAATCGATTTTGTTAGAGAGCATATAATTTACCGGTTTGGCATTCCTCAAACGATTACTACAGATCAAGGATCGGTATTTATGTTAGAGTCTTTCAAGATTATGCTCGAAGTTTGGGAATCATGACGATCAACTCGTCGCCATATTATGCTCAAGCCAACGGCCAAGCAGAATCTTCAAATAAGAGTGCTATAAAGCTGATTAAGAGAAAAATCGATGAAAGGCCGCGGGGTTGGCATAATACTTTGGCGGATGAGCTATGGGCGTATCGAATTGCTAAGCATGGGGCTACCAAAGTGTCACCTTTTGAATTGGTCTATGGCCAGGAGGCTATATTACCCATTGAAACTATCATCGGATCTACGAGGACTGAAGAACAAAACAATGTGAAAGCCGGTGATTATAAAAATCTGATGGTAGATAAGCTTGATGATATGGTGGCTATTAGGTTAAAGGTTTTGGAGCATATTGAACGCGACAAGCAAAGGCTAGCCAGATATTATAATAAGAAAGTTGTGCCGAAAACTTTTGAAGTGAGAGATCTTGTGTGGAAGACATTTTTACCGATTGGTTCAAGAGATCCTAAGTACGGGAAGTGGTCGCCGAATTGGGAAGGACCGTTCAAAATCAATAGGATTATTCCTGGAAACGCATATATTTTGGAGACAATTGAAGGGCAAGTTTTCGGGAAAGCGATTAATGCTAAATATTTGAAGAAATATTATCCGAGTGTTTGGATTGGAGCTTAACGAAAGATGTTTATAAAAGTTGATTCTAAATGGATTGCCTATAATTTTAAAAATTCGACAAACACTTGGACTGAATTGATGATATTTTACTCAACACATTGCTGTTGAGCAAAAGCCGATTCTGATGAGTCGCCTTTGGATAGAGCATTGATAAAAGCAAAAGGATCTGCATAAAGGAAATAAAGTTATTACAAAGGCACGAAAGCCTTGAATTATCGGCTAAATTTGTCGATCCATCCATAGAACATTGTTTTAAGAATTGGCTCGCAGGCCACTCATTCACAAAATTCAAAAATGACTGCGGCAGCATCAGCGATTGTGCCATGAATCTGATTGACGGTAGCGGTATCTTCTTCGGTCGATCCAGGCACAATCGGGATTTTCTTCTTGGCTTCTAGCACAGCCAGGCCGCAAGCTTTCACTATTCCATACTGCTCTTTGCAAGTTGACTTTGACTCCTCATAGCTTGAGCGAGTGGTCGCTTCGGCTTTCTTCGCCTTCTCCAATTCTTGTTCCAAGGACTTAACCCTTGAAATTGCTTTGGAGGCAGCAGTGTTTGCCGATTCGACCTCCTGCTTTAACCCGAGGAGTTTGTCATTTTGAGCATTGGCATCTTGAATGAGCGCCTTCAACTCTGCCTCGGCATCCTTTAGCGCCTCCCTTCGATGAAGCCGATCAAGTGCAGCATCAAACTCGGCTTTCTTTTCACCAAGCGGTAGCAGCTTCTGGATGGCCGATACTATTTGTTCCAGGAGGATTTCTTGGATAGAATCTGTGATGTCCCGTATAGCAGAGGGATTGGCCAGGAATGCTGATAGATTGCCGATTAGCTTCCACATTTGCTTCAGCTTGGCGAGGGTGTCCGGGAGAAGTTGATTGGCCCTGGACGGCTCAGCAGCAGAGGGTTTGGCAGCTATGATGAAATCTCCAAGTCGTCGTCGAGCCAATCCATGCTTGATGGATCGAAGTTCAGCTCATCAGTTTTTCCCCCATCGCAAGTGATCACCTGCGTGCATACTATTGTTACCCGAACTGGGCTTCGAGGTTGAAACATATACTGGAGAAAGAAATTTTAAAGTTATAAAGGATCGGAATATAAGAATTTTGCAAACAAGTTCAAGGAATTTTCGATTACATCTTGGGGGTTGAAGGCTGGTGGTGTCTGTGATGCTGGCGGAGGAGCAGGTGTGGTATCCTTCTTCTTCTGAATGGGAGAGGTGTCCTGAAATTAGAATTCCGATAAGAAGAAAACCGAAGGAAAATTATGAAAATATGAGGAAAATCAAGTGCTTACTGTGTCACATACAGACTCCGTGCTATCGGGTGTAAGCACCTTTTGATGTCTTGATTTTTTGGTGGCCAATTTCTTCTTCTGCCCGGCATCACCGTCGGATCTCCCTGTTGATCAAGAATGAGTAAGAAATAGGATTTTAGGGGAATGTTTATTATAAGCCGATCGTACCTCTCTTTTTCGGTTGCTGAGAGGATCCTTGGGTGAATGCCAACGCGGACTTGGCCGTTGGGTGGAGGTGTCCGGCTTCTTCCCCAACGAGCTTGGACCTAGGGCGCTTGTCTCCGCTCTGTAATGGTAGATAATACAAGATTAGTCAACGGAAAATGGATGGTATGCGTTAGTAAACGCACGCAAGTTAGTGACTTCGTTCTCAGAAGATGATGCACGAGATTGGGATTCTGTTCTTTCGTCATTCGAATCTGATGAAGAGGGGCCTGACTCAGACAGGTTTTCCTCTTCATCGTCGCCAGAATTATCTTCATCATCGGAATAGTCAGAATCAGTATTTTCCTTAATTCTGTCCTCCGATTCTGTTGAAGATTCTTCTATACCAGCAATCTTTGTCCAGTTGGTTCTGCAACCTTCTTTCTTTCCCGTGAATTTTTTGATTAAGGCTATAGCTCCACCTTTGGTGGCATAAATATTCTCGGCGATGGAGTTCCACCAAGTTCTGAATTGTGGAGAAGTTGCAGCCCACATTTCAAGCTCAATCGGCATCTCAAATTCGATGTGTACAGCAGTTAAAATACCATATGCTGATTGGGAGTTCAAATCTTCTCTGGCATTCAGGTGATGGTAAATGAATAGATCAGGAATATCTTGCCCTAAGTTGAACTGCCGAGCAAATACTACAGGATGATAAAACTCATACGAGGGTTTTCTGATATGAGTTCTCGTGCTGAGAATGGCAAAAAAAATTCCCGGAGAAATGAACTCTTTAAATACCGATAATACTTCACCATTTATGACGGTAGAAAATCGAAAAAAGGATGGAACTGCGTATCTGTCCAAGTCAGTATACGGATTAAAATGCTCTGGGCCATATTCTGATTCAGACAGGGGTAAAAAATGCAGCTAGAGAGTGGGAGAAGTCCTCTTGATTCAGGCGCCTTCTGTTACAATTAACAAAGGTCATTTCTCCATAAGATCTACAACGGCGTTCACCGCCATCGGTTTCTTCTTCATTCAGAAATTCCATATTAAAATCAAGTTCCCCTAAGGAGTTGTATATGTGAAGCTTCAAGAACAAACTAATAAACCAGAAAGGGCCACCCAGGTTTCCAACTGATTAAATGAATGTTTGGAGCAGAGACTTTCTCTGATCTCATGCATCATCCGATATGTGGCTCCTAGAAGGTATTTGCCGATTGCAAGCTTCTGTCCTATCACTAGAGCTTCAGCTACTCCTTGATATACTTTGCTGGGACTGAGAGATTGGCCACAGAAGAAGAACCTATCTAGCCACATGTTCAAAAAAGGCGATGTGCTCTTCGTCCTCAACGTCGCCTGTTTTCTGATGGGTGTTGATATACCGCTGCCATCCGAAGTTCTTTTCGGGAACTAGCTTGAGGGTTGTAGGCAGGTCGAAAGCCGATAGCATTTCTCCATCGGGACTAAGACCAGTTAACATTGCTACATCCAAGAGTGTAGGGCTTATTGGTCCCGTTGGGAATAGAAAAGCGTTGGCGGTGTCACACCAGAAGTATGCCAATGCTGCCATGAAAGGTTCATTTGCTAGAGGGGGATGCAAGGAAAGGAGAATGGCATCGGTAATTCCTAATTCGTCCTGTTGGTCCTTTTTCTAGCCATAGACCCGACAGAGCCAGTCCTTCTATCCTTTGATCGGGCTAGGCCAAGAACGGAATGCCGATTTCCAACTATTCAAATTCAGTTCATCGGCAAATAGGGGAAGTCTTGCTACTTACTGGTCTATGAAAGTCGATGGGTTGTTTTCCCCTATTGGACCCAAACAATATAAAGCCTCATAATCGGTGCAACGGATTAATACCTGAGACATATTTGCCGATTAAGCCTTTGGTGTGAAGAAGAGTCGTGCGTGGGAAGATCCTTGAGGCTCTAGGAATCCGATGCAGGAGGCTCGTGCGTAGAATAGTGTGTGGAAATGACAGCGAATGGCCGTCTATTTATATTGTGTAATGGGCTGCCACGTGTTCTCAGAATGGGCCAAAAGTGAGAAGCATAAGGGTAAAACTGTGAAATATTCCAAGATAATTCGATGGAAAATCTGATTTTTTTGTGAAAGTTCGGCTAATGAGAAGATCCCATTGCCAAACTTAGGGGCATATGTTGACACCAAAATTTGGCAGAAAAATCGGATATCATGCACCAGCTAGTGTCATCGGAATTATTGGCCCAAATTAGAAGATGTGCTTCGTCGTCAAAAGAAAGAAGTGTATGGAAAATAATTCCGATAGTATCAAGACTCCAGAAGAATTACGAAGATTCAATCGATAGGCGGCTTTATCGTTCAGGTTGCGATAAATCAGGTTGTGTCGGTATCAGTTTTGTAACAGTATAAATAGGGTCCCAAGTCTCGTGTAAAAGGATATACGACATATACAAAACACAACTACGATTTTCGAATCCGATCGACTTCATCGAAAGGCTTCAATTCGCAGGTAGAGTTATCTCGATGGAATAATCGATTCTCTTCTTGTAATCCTTATGCATGGTTGTATCATATTGATCTCATGTATACAAAGCATGCTAGACTGTCTCGGGTTTTACATATCTTTAACATGTCGCATATTACAATGCCTCGTTCAATCGATCTGTATTATGTATTTACCTTGCAATGCTGATTGCCGATTATCTGATGTGTTTTCCTAAATCCAATGTATGCAACTGTCTCGTTTAATCGATCTTGCGTATACTTGTTTTAAGATTTCACATATCTAATTGTTAGCCGATTAACATTGTATTTATATAAATTAGTTCTAAACCTTTAAATCGGTTTATAAGATTATATCTAGATTTAGATTTGAATACTGTCTTGGTTTTGACCAATATGTTCAATCTATACCTTAGTCTAATCTAATAAATTGATATAAAGATTTATGGCTAATTCTACCAATAAAACAACAAAAAGAGATGAAAATATTTATACTTAAGTATTCATTTACATTTACCACTCTATCAGGCATTAAGCCGATAGAATCACAATTGGATTCTTTAAAGCCGATTCGCAGAACTTGATCTGGCTGTTTCTTAAAGCCGATTGGGGCCAAGTCGATGACAATTTATTCCTTGTCAATTTACAGGTCAAATTGACTAGCATGTTTGGTTTCTGGTTGCGACGCAAACCCATACTTGACGCTTCCGCACGTGTGTTCGCGAAGATCTAACTTTTCGTGTCAACACACTTTTTGGCACACTCGATGGGACACCAAGAATCAAAATTGATAAGGTGACGCGCACCGATGTTGAGACGGCGATAGAGGCACTTAAGCTCGCTGCTGAAGCTGTGACTTTTGATGAACTGAGCCCTGATCAGAAAAAGGAGATTCAAGATAGGCTCGCTAAAATTCATGAAGAAAACAAGAAAAGGATGTTGACAGGCTATCGAAAAACTCGCAGTGGCCAGATCAAAAAAACTTCCATTGGAGAAAAGTTTTCAGAGTCCTGTTGTGAACAGATAAAAAGATGAACTTGCCGTTGAATACTTAAATTCTCGTAACAATTGTACACACCGGCGAGAAAATTCAAAAGTAGCATCTCGATTTTTCTCCTATGTTCGATCTGAACGGGCAGGTGGCACGTCTGGGTAGAAGACACTACACCCTGCATATCTTTCAGAACAAATTCCCTTACCACGTACTCGATCACACAAAACTTGCTGCACGCTATAAAAGCAGGGCCAATCGCAGTATCCTGGCACCTGCAGGTCGCAGCATTGCACATCGAACATCGATCACACATAGGCAGTTCACTGCCAACAACGATCGAGTGAGTAGTGACGCTAGTGAGTGATAATGGCGCAGTACGTACTACTCGGAGGTGGATTACTGCGGGGAGGTGAGGAGCAGGCCGTACGCCGGCCACGGCGAGGGCGGCGGCGAGCGCTACACCGTCAGGAAGGAGGCGTATGAGGAGGTCGACGAGGTGGCGCGCGCGGGCCACCACCACCACGGCGGCGGCGTCCACCTCGGCCGCAGTGGCAGCCACGGCGCCCACGGGCATCTCGGCCATGGCGAGCACCTCGGCCGCCGTGAGCACTACGGCCACGGCGGCCGCCGCTACGACGGCTGCGAGGAGAGGGCATACGACTCGTGCGCCGGCCAGTACTACTAGCTGGCCTGGCATGCATGAGGACGGATCGGACGTGCATACGAGGAGAGAGCTTCACGGTCGCCACTCGCCATGGTTGACTGGCTAGCTATATATAACTAGCTATTTCATATGTATGTACGCCTAGTAGTAGTAGTTGAGAATAAAGACCGTGAGCTGTATAAAGCTCCCGTGCATCCACGCATGTCAACCCTTAATATTAACCTACCTTGAGAGTCGAAATGCTATGCATTACTCCCTGAATCTATATACTAGTATGGAAGATTACATAGCCGATACAAGCATACAATGATTAACGCATGAATCCCCGAATGTTACATTTCCAAGTTATGCCCTCAGGCGATTTCAGTAATGCTATCAACATTAGCTTTTAATACAGAATATAGTTCAGAGTAATGCAGCTATCCAAAATATCTATCCAAAAGAATATCTTCATGGCTATGTGACTTGCAAGCGACCGGAGCAACCCTAAGACTCGTCATGCCCTCCAATGTCCTGTCCATCGTCTTCCTGATACTCGTATGGATCTACCTCGATCCCATCGTCTAAAAAAGTATAAGTAGGTGAGGTCAACGTCATCCAAACGCTGGCTAGTAAACACTTCCCTTAATGCACATAGTGATTGAAGGCTTTGATTGGGGAAGTGGGATTATTCTATTTGCGTAAAGCCAGATTTTAATGTGTGTTTAAATTACCCTATCTAGCATCAATTATAATTGTTCTATAAACAACCAGGTGCTCAGCATTATACCACACATAACCCAAACCCTAACCGACAGACCTTGTCCAGTGACTTTTAGAATGACCGACCCAAACTCAACCATGTACTTGACCTTGACCTCGACCAAACCAAACTTAATGTCGCCTGAACATTTCCTAAACTCGCCATCCTTCCTCGATTTGGCAATCCCGTTATGGGCCACACTTGCCATATCCTGTCCGCCTCGCCTAGGGGTTTGCCAGCCCACACTAGCCCAGCGTCACACTAGGGAGGTGTGGCCTCCGTCACCACCGCAGAGGGCTTCCGCAGAGCGCTCGCAACTGGCGATCCGACACCCGTACTCTGCATGATGGTCACGCGTTGTGTTGGAACCATAATCCAGATGGCAGCGATTGCCACACTACACGTGTTCTTCCGCGCTCCTCCTAGGTAAGCCCTGGCTAAACCTAGCACAAGGCATCTCATGCCTTAATCATCCATCCGGATGTCATCCATGGGGAACTCACCAACCACATCATCTCTAATTCAACAGTCATCGACATTACCATACATGAACTATCCCGACCAATCGACCAAACCGGACCGACACTCCACATAGCCATAAACACAATCAGCATCCAGCCCAACATGCATCTAATAGCCCTAACTGTCACATGTCATAACCTTTTTAATGAATGAATGACCGGTGAATATCGGTCCACCGTTCCATGACTAGTCACCAGAAGATTTTTTTAAGCCTAAGCAAGTCTACGCACGTTTTACCCATTAGGTAGGGTTAAAGTTGTTACCAAACTATTCGTAGGATAACAAGGATATGACAATCAAGACAATCATAAAGGCATGATTACTTGACCAGAGTTAGCAGCCAAGATCTGATTTGTGGTTTGCCCAAACTCAAGATGGTCAATGACACAGTTTGTCCTTGCTGACACGGATCCTAACCTCCAGTGACGCCTCCGACTTCTAGTGTTGTTTCTCAGGATCATCCTTTACCTTCTGCTTTTACTAAACTCTCACCTTGTGCTTTTAGGCTTTCACCTATAGAATATTCGCTCAGTGGCTCTGAGCCAACCTTTGTTGTTCCTAAGGTAGAGGCCACTTTGAGGGCTCCTCAACACATGCAAAAAGACCATCCCCTGAGCAGATGATCGGTGATTTGACCGAGAGGATGGTAACCCGATCAAAGTTATGGCTCACTCACCTTTGCTTGTCTGCTTCTTTCGTTGCTTCATTTGAGCCGAAGAATGTCACCCATGCTCTTTCTGATCCCTCGTGGGTGAATGCAATGTATGAAGAGTTGGAAAATTTGAGAGGAATAAAGTCTGGTAGCATTGAATGCCCTAAAGGACATAATATAATAGGTACTAAATGGGTGTTTAAGAACAAGCAGACTGAGAATGGGGTAGTGGTCAGGAATAAGGCTAGGTTGGTTGCTCAAGATTTCACACAAATCGATGGGATAGATTTTGATGAAACCTTTGCTCTTGCTGCTAGACATGATTCCATCAAGATTCTTTCTTCATTTGTGGCATCCAACAATTTCAAACTGTTTCAAATGAATGTTAGAAGTTCTTTCCTGAATGGATATATTAAAGAGAAAATATATGTTTAGCAACCTCCTTGGGTTTGAGAAGATTCTATATGGGCTAAAACAAGCACCCAGAGCCTGGTATCAGATACTAAAAACTTACCTGGTGAGCAACGGGTTTGTGATGGGTAAGGTACATCAGACCTTGTTTACCCGCAGGATTGGTGCAGATTTCATATTGGTGCAAGTCTATGTGGATGATATAATCTTTGGTGGTTCCTTCCCTGCTCTTGTTTCTGACTTCTCAGAGGTGAGGAGCTCGGAATTTAAGATGATTATGATGGGGAACTAAATTTCTTCTTGGGCTTCTAGTTTAGACAAACAAGTGAGGACACTTTCCTTCAACAAAGCAAATACACCAAAGACCTTTTGAATCAGTTTGTGATGTTTGATTGCAAGCCAGTGTCTCTACTCCGATGGCGACCACCATAGCCTTAGGCCCTGATGGAAATGATGAACTAGTCGACCAGAAGGAGTATCGTAGCATGATCAGCTCCTTGCTCTACCTCACTTCTTCCCGGCCAGACTTACAGTTTCCTGTGTGTCTTTGTACCCGCTTTCAGGCTTCACCTAGAGTGTCTCACCTTTAGACAGTGAAGCGGATTTTCCACTATCTCCGTGCAACTGCAGACTTTGGCCTTTGGTTCTCTGCTGCCTCTTGTCTATCTCTCAGAGCCTTCGCAGATGCGGACTTTGCTGGCTGTAAAATAGACAGGAAAAGCACTTCTCGCACTTTCCAATTTCTTGGGACTTTTCTTATTTCTTGATCCTCTACTAGGAAGCAGTCGAGTGTAGCACAGTCCGCTGCTGAGGCTATGTACGTCATTGCTGCTAGCTGTTGCAGTCAAGTGATCTGGCTGTGCTCTATCTTGAAGGATTTTGGGTTGGTTCAAGCAAATGTGCCACTCCTTTGTGACAACACCTCTGCAATCAACATTTTTAAAAACCAGTGCAACACTTTAGGATTAAACACTTCCTTAGTGATCATGTGGAGAACGGTGATATAGTCTGGCAGTTTGTGGACACTGATCACCAGCTGGATGATATCTTCACCATGCCGCTGGACAAGGCTAGGTTTGAGGCTCTTCGGGGAGAGTTTGGGGTGGTGAGATTAGCAAGCCTATCTTGAAAGGGAGCTAGATTTTTGTATTATATATAATATATTTTTATTTCTTTTGCCGCATTGCATCTGGGGTGCATTTGGGCTTGGTTAATCTGTCTTAGGCTGTCAGCACACTGTTCACTTAAACTTTTATCATGCTTTTCATGGACCTCTGATCTCGTGCTTAGGTTGCTATCGTGCTTATTAGGCAGTTTTCTCTCACTGGAGATAGAATTCTCAAAGTCATATAGGTCTATCAGATTAACTCTCGATAGACAGGGTCTATGTCGAGTCTCTAGTATCCGAGGTGTAGTGTTGTCTTCCCATGTAAGACGCATGGGGTAGATGAGAGCGAGTCTGAGCTTTAGTGTTCTTCTGATTCTTGCCTTGATCTATATGAAAGGACCGGTGCATTATTTGGTTTTTCGGCTCCTTATTCATTTTTGTTGTTTCTCATGCACATTCTTTTGGAATGAACCAGTTGACTCACTTGTTGAGGGGAAGTTTTTGGAAAACTTTGCATTAGCATATAGATTTTTTTTTATGTTTTTTAAGCTTTATCTATTATGCTTTTGAATTTAGACTTAGTAAAATGCCTTCGCTATTCTCATCATAGCTTGTGCTAACTAGTTTTGAAAGGAAATTGGATAGCCGAGTGAATCCTTCAGTGTAATGCTAGGCACCGTCGGCCATTGGTTTGTAAGGCTCGAAGCTCTCATTTAAAATCAAGCAAACAAAAAAAAATTTACAAAATTTGATTAAAAATGCTAGTTAGTTTATTAACCGTTTCGTGCTACTTGGATTTCAAAAGTTGCTTGTGGTGTTCTATTGATGCCGTATTGATGTCTCCTTAGGCCTCGGCATTTTGTTTATGTATCTCACCACGTCTTCCAAAAATGAAAATTATTTACTAGCATATATTGAACTTGATAGCACCGAACTTCAATTTGAATAGTTCCGAGCATCTTTCACTTGTGATTCATGTTCAATTGGATAATTGTCAAAGCTACCCTTGCATGTGCATTACATCTTGCATTTTGTTCTTCTCACTTAATCTTAATGCCTATATTGCCAATAGAGGGAGATTCATTTTGAAAAAGGCATTAACTAATTGCAAAGTGAAAATGGGAAGATTTCAGCCTCGTGAGAATTTGATTCTCATATCTTGGATATGGCGAAAAACTGCATCAATTGTTATTTAATGCATGACCAGGCATTTCCAAATACTTCTTGTTTTTTATTTTCAAAACCTCAAAATCCTTTTTTTAAAGGTTTGCTAATACATTCATCAAGGGGGGGTATTGAGATTCATGTGGAGGATACCCTGATGTTATGATGAATATATGTGACGTATTACTTTGGTGAGATTTTGAAGTACTTTGTTAGAGCATTTGTCGAAAGGGGCGAGAAATTTGAAACGGTAGGTGTCCGGTGTTGACGGACAGTGTCTGACAGATTCGTATTCGAACTGATTGTGTGGTTAATTACATTCAAATGATCCTTTTGTACATGTATGTTGAGGTTTATGATGTTTGTGTAGTTAACCTTCCAGGAGAGGTAAGGTGTTTGTTTCGTGTGTGCTCACCTTAGTGATGCAGGTATCAGCCGGTACGTGGCTGACGCTGAGCGGGGATAGGTTGAGGCTGGTGCATCAGGAGGCATGCAGATGACTGGGTTCAATGACCTATCAGTCACATGAGGTGGTATACTCGAGATGCTTCGACCATGGATAGGGATCCGAGGCAGCTGGAGGATGTGGCTTCGGTTACTTTGTGGCGAAGTTGATCTGTCCGGTGCGCCTAGTCGTGGGCTGGCGACCAAGGAAGATACAAATATATTTCTCGAAGTATATAATATGTGGAGAATATTAACTCTCGGGAGTGTATCTTGTTCTGTGTAAGTTGTACACCACTCATTATCAAGTGAAGGGTGGATATGGGCTCTATGGTTTAGGGCATCTCACCCTTGTGCTATAAATAGAGGGGGTAGAGGAGCACCTCCTCCTCATCCCCTTAGAGCTAAAAATTTCAGAAATAAAGATGGTGAGTTGGGTGTGTAAGGGTGGCAACTAGAGTGCTTATGACAACATGGAATGTGGTTTGTAATCCCCAACTTTTATGCAATGAAATCTCTCATCTTCATGTACCTGTTGTGTTCATTTGCTTATAATTCTTCTTATTTTTGTTTTCTCCTTGTGAAGTTTTTATTTGGAGATGAAGTTGGAGGATTTCTTACTAGTTATTGATGATCTATGATGTCTTAAGGTTGTTAATATGATTTGCCACACTTTTTTCAATCATATTAGAGGCAAGCGATCAAGTTATTGAGGAGCACCGTTCGATGAAAAATTTTCAAAGACTCCCATTCACCCCCTCTTTAGTCGCCGTAATGGTTTTACACACTACCGATTCCAAAACCGGTAATGGTACGCATATCTGCGATATGATTAATTTTGTAAATTATTATGTCGACACATAAATAAAATTACCAGTAAATTAAATTAGATTGACCACTCTATAACTAGGTGAGTTATTGGTTATTGCCATCAGCTTGCACCAGCACAGTTCGCGAACTTCATTTTGCTATCTAGGTCGCTAAACGTACATGTAAATACATTCCGATCAACCCATCATCTGTCATTTCCGCAATCGATTGAGCCGGAGAGCTTTTGCGACCACCTTGTATTGTCGACCATGCATGATCTTGTTACTTACTAATGACACTCTTATAATGGTTTTTTGCATGACACGCACAAATGTAAGCCCATCCTGTAGGCGCCACATGAATATATACATAATGACACTCTTATAAATACCACGACTCCATCAGCGCAGGTCAAAAAATATCAGACCGCAGATTATATACTTCGTCCAAGAACAACAGGTATTACATCACCTAGGTAGCTATCCTTGTCCAAGACCTTGATTGTGTATATCTTTTACTAATATACCTAATTAATTATCTCCTTCTTAATTGTGGCCTTTGGCATAGACACAAGATCCCATGTATGAAGGCATTTCCTTTTCTTGTATGCACCATTTTGGTGATCCTTGCATCGTCTGCTGCTCTGCCAAGGAAATTGGTCGGAGATGAAGGGCAGCAGGCAGGAGAAACGCAAGCTAAATCGGGGGTTCAAGTCGATGGAAGGCCCTCTTCTGGCTTTGATCATGTCTGCCGAAGAGGCATATTCCCTAATTGCTCAGAGAGGTTGGAACATCTCCGAGATAATAGTTTTGGTTGAATCAAAAACTGTGCAAGAGCTAGAGCCATATTCAGTAACATCACCCTTTCAGATTTGGGATAACATGGTCATTATATGCTGATGGGTTGATAATCGATCTGTCATAAATATGGCCGGCTTATAAGTTGTATCATGCATGCATGCAGTGCTGCATGTAATTAAGTAAGTACGTATTGTACGTACGTACGTATGTATGTATCTATGTATGTATGTAAAAACACAGTTTATAAATAAGCTAGACCTGAGTATATATACAGATATGTTGATCGTCAGATGTTTGTGCTGAATGAGCAAAGACGCCGGGACGTTGGTGCAAAGTTTAGTACCAGATAGTGAGAAAGGAAGACCATTTTAATGAGGTGATGCTTTCTCCATCCTTCAATGGATAGAAATTACTGAATGATGTAACATCCTCATTTTTAAAATAAATCAAAATCATATATACATTATGGCATTGCATTGCATGAAAAATATTATAAAATAATTTAAACCTTTAAAATGATTTTGTAACCTCTAAACTAATTTGCTTAATTAAAAAGGATGCAAAGTAAA
The DNA here is from genome assembly GCA_036346415.1 of Raddia guianensis. NCBI lineage: Eukaryota > Viridiplantae > Streptophyta > Magnoliopsida > Poales > Poaceae > Raddia > Raddia guianensis. The sequence continues at coordinate 8,928,139 of CM070537.1, forward strand.
AAAAAAGACTTGCATTATTTTTTGATTTATAAAAGTAAACAAATTAACTATGCAATTTTATTCATACCGATTTGATTTGAAATTATTTAATTCTACTAAGCAATCGGCGGCTTTTGAGACCCACGTGTAGCGTCCCCTTGGGTGATGATAAATATATGTGACAAAGAAGAATTTGAATCGGTTTTGAAGTTGTCTTGTTGAGGCATTATTGGATTTTCCTGATATTTTGGATTAGTCGCGGATTATCCGGTCGTGCTAAATGTGCTTTGGCACGGTGTTTTGGTTTTGAACATGGGATTCACTGTTAATGATCGTATGTTGAACTAACCTTATAGTAGAGGTAATGAGTGTTGTTTTCGTGCGTGATCACATCTGTGATGCAGGTGTCGACAGGTACATAGCTGACGGTTTGCGGGGACATCTGGAGGCTGGTTTCTCCGGAGGTGTGCTGGCGACCGGGTTCGATCATCTGGCTGTCACATAAGGTGGTGTACACGAGAAGCTTCGCCTTGACAAGTAGTCCGGGACAGCTGGAGGTTGGCGCGTTGGTTACTTGGTGGACAACTGATCTGACCGGTGGGCCCATGTGTGGGCTGGCAACCGAGGAAACTGCGAGGATATTTCCCTAAGGAATATGTGGAAAATATTACTCTATGGGAGTATGTTGTTTAATGTGTGAGTTGTACACCACTCATCCTCAAATGAAAGGGGAAGATGGGCTCTAGGGTTTAGGTCATCTCACCCTTGGGGTATAAATAAAGAGGGAGGGGAGCACCTTCTCCCCATCCCTTGTAGTTGAAAAATTTAGAAATAAAGAGAGTGATTTCGATGTGTTTGGGTGGCACTTAGAGTGCTTGTGGCTAGAAGGGGTGTGACTTGTAATCCGCCAACTTCTATGCAATAAAATCCTTATTCTCCATGAACTTCTTGTGTTGATTTCCTTCTAATTCTTTTATTTTCGTTTTCCTTTTTGGAGCTCTTGTTTGGAGATAAATCCTTGTGTTTTCTTGCCCGTTCTTGGTGGACTATGATGCCTTGAGGTTGATAATATGATTTGATACATTTTTTGCAACCATATGGGAGGCAAGAGATAAAGTTTTTGACTTGTTGTAAATCTGTCCAGAAACTTTACTCCGCACAACAGTTAGTGTTTGATTTTTAGAACAATCTAGAATAATCATTTTGTGGTGATTCCACTTGGAAATGATGTGTGACTTATCTACTCATCTGTGGTAAAATTTCTAAGGTCATTGGTTTCCTGGTTTGAGAGCTATGAGGTGAATACCGAGCCCCAAACTTCGTTTCCTAGTTTGAGAGCTATAAGGTGAATACCGAGCTCCAAACTTTCAGACCTGTGTTCATGACAGTTTTTGATATTTGATATTTATTATTTTCTATGGATTGATGGAGACTCAAATTTTGTTGGAAGTATCATGACTCACCCACCTGAATGTAGAAAACATTTTAAAAATCATGTAGCCACCTAAGGGCAGGAACCTTTCTCTCCTTGCAAGACACATTTTTGGGACTTGTGCATCACCCCATATATAAATCATTGCCGACGATAACCCCCGGTTAGCTACCTGTCGACACATGATTCTATCAAGATTCTTGCTTCATTTATGGCATCCAACAATTTCAAACTGTTTCAAATGAATGTCAGAAGTTCTTTCCTGAATGGATATATTAAAGAGAAAATATATGTTAAGCAACCTCCTTATTGTGGCATGAAGTCCACAACAATAGGGGGCATCCTCTACACCGGCATCCCATTTTGAGGACTCACAGAAATACCTCGGATAGTACCACAATCTCTTCTACGCACAATAATATGTTGAACTACTTCAACAAGTCTACGTGTAAGATATCCAAAGATCCGCTGTTCAGACAAAGAAGATTCTACAACCCCTTTGCGGGCTCCGTAGCAGAAATTATATATTCATCAAAGAAAGCCCTCGCAGAAATTGCTTTGAATAGGTAAATCAATCATTTGTCCTTGAGGATCCGCCATTAATCCTCTCATACCTACTAATTGGTGTACTTGAGATGCATTTCCTCTGGCTCCTGAAAAAGACATTAGATAGACTGACCTCCCTATACACGTGATCTACATGATTTCGGCCTAAGTCTCCGGGCCACCTAAAAGTTGGGCATCCCCAATCCTACGGTACAACAGAAGCCCCATGTATGTCCCTGCCGAGTCCCCGAGGGGCGGGCAGACACAACAGATATCAGGTTGGGGTCTCGGCCCAGCTTTTCAGGGGACGGAACGATCCAAATCTTCATTCGCCTGTCTACGGGAGGTCGTTGAACCACGCGTGGGCCTCGTTAAAAACTCCTCCTGGAAAAACCCAGTGAGAAAAAACCAGGATGGAGAAAAGAGTGCCCAACGGATGCGGTGCATTCTTGGTGGAGTGGACAAAGATTCGATGCCTTTGGAGGGAATAGTTCTTCGGATTGCTCTTCGCGCCTTTGGAGAAGTCGTCGTAGACCCGCTCCGTCGAGTGGGGATCTTTGGGTAGCTGGCGAAGGGGATCTTCGGGACATGGACGCAATAGTCGAAGTAGCCAAAGTCATCGCTGGCCCGCTCCGATGAGGACTGGACCCTCGGGGCGAGCGGGGGTCTTCGGGACGTAGACGAAGTTGTTGTTACAGTCCCGCTCCGTCGATGCATGGACCTTTGGGGGAAGCCGGAGTCTGTGTTGTAGTTGATGTTAGCCTTCGCGCTGCAGTCGAGTCTAAAGTCGTTGAAGTCATCGTACACCTGCAAGACCTTCGGGTCGAAAGCGGAGTTGTAGGCGAGGTCGTGGTCGATGTCATTTGCTTTTTCAGAGGGCAAACAATCCCTCCTAGTCCCTTATCCGCCGACGCGTGGTCTTCGGGGTGAATGATACCACACTACCAAACATGAAAACCATACATTTCCGAAATTGCCAGACAATAACTTAGTAGCCTTCAATGCTTGCAAGACATTAAATAATATCCTTTGGGGAGAAATCCATTTTCGCAAGAAAATCTGTCTTGGGAGAATTCATCTTTGGGAGAAATAATAATATCTGAAGTGTGCAGAGGGAAATAATAATCTCCAAAGCTTGGCAAAGAAGAAATCCATCTACCTCCGAAGCATGCGGAGGGAAATAATAATCTTTGGAAAAAGCCATCTACCCCCGAAGCATGCAGAGGGCAATAATAATCTTCGGAAAAAGCCATCTACCTCCGAAGCATGCGGAGAGAAATAATAATCTTCGGGACTTAGAAAAGAGGAAAACCCAATATGATAATAACCTACGGCACTTGGATCGGGCCAGATATTATAATTTTGCATTTTTGTTTAACTAATTCTAAGGAAACTGATTCTGAGGGCACCATACACCCTAGCCCTTCATTTGCGTTCTTTGGTCTCCTGCAAAGCAAAGCGAATGTAAATTATGTTGGTGCCCAAAGAGCCATAAGTACCTATGATCCTTCGATAAGCGGGAATATAGTCTTTGGGGCGTGTGAGAGCGTAAGGGTAGGTTACTGGCGTGAAGAATGTATGTCTCGCGGCAGCCCCTTAGTTCGCCACCGAAGGGCTTTTCGGGAGGAGCAGACAATGAAGGTCCTCGGGAGGAGCCGCCGCCGAAGGGTGCCGCCTTCCCCGCCAAAGAGGTCCTCGGGAAGAGCCGCCACCGAAGGGCTCTTCGGGAGGAGCTACCAGTGAAGAGCTCCTTGGGGAGAAGCCGCCAGCGAAGGAGTCCTCGGGAGGAGCCGCCGCCAAGGGCTACTCGAGAGGAGCCGCCAACGAAGTGTTCTTCGGATTGGACGGCAGCGACGTGCAATGTCCTTCGGGAGCCTGCCACTGGGGGTCTTCAGGACCGCGGCTAGGAGGTCTTCGGACGGCGATGAGAGGTGCGATGGCTTTTAGAACTTCGGGTTGGCCGAGATGGTCTTCGGGAGGAGTCGCCGACTTGGAGATCTTCGGGGAGTTCGGCGCCTTCGGGGAACTGGTGGTCCTTGGACAGAGCAGTGGAGCCTCGAAGGAAATTTGGGAGGAACGGGTCTTCGGGAAAAAGAGATCGTGGGATTGGGCCGGCACCTTCGGGTGACTTTTTTTTTAAAGCTCAGTCTTAGAGATATTTCGAGGATCTAAGGGATTCATGACTAATTCGTCCGAATCCCCACGGACGGCGCCAATTGTTGTGGCATGAAGTCCACATGAATAGGAGGCATCCTCTACTAGCCTCCATGGAAAGGGAGGAGAGAGGAGTGCTCATGGAAGAGAGAGAGAGAGCCAACTAATGAATGAGGGGAATCTGGTGGCTCTAGGCCATGGTGATCCATTTATATAGGGTGGGGGCAAATGGGAAATACCCTCACTGCCCCCAAACCCTATTGGCCCAGGGGCAAGTTTGTACATTCGCATGTTACATACATGGGCCGCATGCATGATGGGACAAATATACATATCAGGGCGCGACCTCCCTATACATGTGATCTACATGATTTCGGCCTAAGTCTCCGGGCCTCCTAAAAGATGGGCACCCCCAACCTTACGGTACAACACTTCTGGGTTTGAGAATTCAAGGTATCCTAATAAGGTATACAGGCTCGACAAGATTCTATATGGGCTAAAACAAGCACCCATGGCCTGGTATCAGAAACTGAAAACTTACCTGGTGTGCAACGGGTTTGTGATGGGTAAGGTACATCAGACCTTGTTTACCCATAGGGTTGGTGTAGATTTCATATTGATGCAAGTCTATGTGGATGATATAATCTTTGGTGGTTCCTTCACTGCTCTTGTTTCTGAGTTCTCAGAGGTGAGGAGCTTGGAATTTGAGATGATCATGATGGAGGAACTAAATTTCTTCTTGGGCTTCCAGTTTAGACAAACACTAGAGGGCACTTTCCTTCAACCAAGAAAATACACCAAATACCTTTTGAGTCGGTTTGAGATGTTTGATTGCAAGCCAATCTCTACTCCGATGGCGACCACCATAGCCTTAGGACCTGATGAAAATGATGAACTAGTCGACCAGAAGGAGTATCGTAGCATGATCAGCTCCTTGCTCTATATCACTTCTCCCCGGCCGGACTTACAGTTTCCTGTGTGTCTTTGTGCCCACTTTCAGGCTTCACCTAGAGTGTCTCGCCTTTAGACAGTGAAGCGGATCTTCCACTATCTTCGTGCGACTACAGACTTTGGCCTTTGGTTCTCTGCTGCCTCTTGTCTATCTCTCAGAGCCTTTTCAGATGTGGAATTTGCTGGCTATAGAATAGACAGGAAAAGCACTTCTGGCACTTGCCAATTTCTTGGGACTTTTCTTATTTCTTGATCCTCTAGGAAGCAGTCGAGTGTAGCACAGTCCACTGCTGAGGCTAAGTACGTAGTCGCTGCTAGTTGTTTCAGTCAAGTGATCTGGCTGTGCTCTATCTTAATGGACTTTGGGTTGGTTCAAGCAAATGTGACACTCCTTTGTGACAACACCTTTGCAATCAACATTGTTGAAAACCCAGTGCAACACTTTAGCATTAAGCACATTGACCAAAGATATCACTTGCTTAGAGATCATGTGGAGAACGGTGATATAGTCTTGCAGTTTGTTGACACTGATTACCAGTTGGCTGATATCTTCACCAAGCCGCTGGGCAAGGCTAGGTTTGAGGCTCTTCGGGGAGAGTTTGGGTGGTGAGATTAGCAAGCCTATCTTGAAAGGGAGCTAGATTTTTGTATTATATAATATATCTTTATTTCTTTTGCTGCATTGCATCTGGGGTGAATTTGGACTTGGTTAATCTGTCTTAGGCTATCAGCACACTCTTCACTTAAACTTTTGGCATGCTTTGCGTGGACCACTGATCTCGTGCTTAGGTTGCTATCGTGCGTATTAGGCAGTTTTCTCTCACTGGAGATAGAATTCTCAAAGTCTTATAGGTCTATCAGATCAATTCTGGATAGACAGGGTCTGTGTCGAGTCTCTAGTATCCGAGGTGTAGTGTTGTCTTCCCATGTAAGACGTGTGGGGTAGATGAGAGCGAGTCTGAGCTTTAGTGTTCTTCTGAGTCTTCCCTTTATCTATATGAAAGGATAGGTGCATTCTTTGGTGTTCCGGCTCCTTATTCATTTTTGTTGTTTGTCATGCACATTCTTTTGGGATGAAACAGTCGAGTCACTTGTTGAGGGGGAGCTTTCGAGAAACTTTGCATTAGCATATAGAGTTCTTTTTTTTCTTGTAGCTTTATCTATTATGCTTTTGAATTTAGGCTTGGTAAAATGCCTTCTCTATTCTCATCATAGCTTGTGCTAACTAGTTCAATGGATAGTGAGGTTGAAAAAAATGTAAATGTTTTGATTTTTCCAAAATAGATGTGGCTTGAGATTTGAACTTTCCAAGTGTTGTTTCTTTGTGAGCTTATTATGGTTTCCTTTCAGACACTTTTGCAACTTGGTGAAACCTTGTGTTAGCCAAAATATTTTGCTCATGTAAATGGAAAAACCAAAATTGCAATTTCTTGTTTTGTAGAGTTTCTTCGATTATCCTTCACGAGACGGCTTGCCAATGCACAAAAGAGGCATGAACTTGAATGGAAATTGGATAGCCAAGATGGTTAAATCCTTCCGTGTAATGCTAGGCACCGTCGGCCATTGATTTGTAAGGCTCGAAGCTTTCTTTTAAAATCAAGCAAACAAAAAAAAACATTTTTCAAAATTTGATTAAAAAATGCTAGTTAGCTTAGTAATCGTTTTGTACTACTTGGATTTCAAAAGGTTGCTTCTGGTGTTCTATTGGTGCCGTATTGATGTCTCGGCCTCGGCATTTGGTTTGTGTATCTCCCCACGTCTTCCAAAAATGAAAATCATTTACTATCATCTATTGAACTTGATAGCACCAAACTTCAATTTGAATAGTTTTGAGCATCTTTCACTTGTGATTCATGTTCAATTGGATAATTGTCAAAGCTACTTAGGGTTGCATGTGCATTACATCTTGCATTTTGTTCTTCTCACTTAATCTTGATGCCTATATTGCCAATAGGGGGAGATTCATTTTGAAAAAGGCATTAATTAATTACAAAATGAAAATGGGAAGATTTTACCCTTGTGAGAATTTGATTCTCATATGTTGGATATGGCGAAAAATTGCATCAATTTTTATTCAAAGCATGACCTGGCATTTCCAAATACTTCTTGTTTTTCATTTTCAAAACTTCAAAATCCTTTTTGAAAAGGTTTGACAATATATTCATCAAGGGGGAGTATTGAGATTCATGTGGATGATACCCCGATGTGATGATGAATATGTGTGACTCAGTACTTTGGTGAGATTTTGAAGTACTTTGATAGAGCATTTGTCGAAAGGGGCGCGAAATTTGAAACTGTGTCCGGTGGTGACGGACAGTGTCCCAAAGATTCGTATTCGAACTGATTTTGTGGCTAATTGCATTCAAATGATTCTTTTGTGCATGTATGTTGAGGTTTGTGATGTTTGTGTAGTTAACCTTGCAGGAGAGATAAGGTGTTGGTTTTGTGTGTGTTCACCTCAGTGATGCAGGTGTCGGCAGGTAAGTGGCTGACGTTGAGCGGGATAGCTTGGGGATGGTATGTCCGAAGGCGTGCAGACGACCGGGTTCGATGACCTGTCGGTCACATGAGGTGGTGTACTCGAGATGCTTCGACCATGGCTAGGGATCCGAGGTAGCTGGAGGCTGTGGCGTTGGTTACTTGGTGGTGAAGTTGATCTGTCCGATGGGTCCAATCGTGAGCTGGCGACCGAGGAAGATATGAAGATATTTCTCGAAGTAATATGTGGAGAATATTAACTCTCGGGAGTGTGTCTTGTACTGTGTGAGTTGTACACCACTCATCCACAAATGAAGGGTAGAGATGTGCTCTAGGGTTAAGGGCATCTCACCCTTGTGCTATAAATAGAGAGGGTAGAGGAGCACCTCCTCATCCCCCTTACAGTTAAAAATTTTAGAAATAGAGAGGGTGAGTTGGGTGTGTAAGGGTGGCAACTAGAATGCTTGTGACTGCACGGAATGTGGTTTGTAATCCTCATCTTTTATGGAATGAAATTTCTCATCTTCATTGACCTGTTGTGTTGATTTGCTTAAATTCTTCTTATTTTCGTTTTTTCCTTTTGGAGTTTTTATTTGGAGATGACGTTGGGTGATTTCTTACTGGTTATTGATGATATATGATGTCTTAAGGTTGTTAATATGATTTGCCTCACTTTTTTCAATCATATTAGAGGCAAGAGATCAAGTTATTGACCTTCTGCAGATTTATCTAGAAACTTTTCTACGTGCATCAGTCAGTGTTTGATTTTTCAAAAATCTAAAAAAATTTTTGAGTGATCCCACTTGGAGAAGTTCCTTATCTTACATATCTATCTACACAAAAATTTTGAAGTCATGTAGATTCTTGTTTTGGGTGCAGTGAGATGAAAACAGAGCCCCACATTTTTGAGCGAGATTTCTGGCAGGCTGTAGTGTTTTAATTTTCCTGATTTTTGTGCAAAGTGTTGTGAGAAGGATTTTGGTGGAGTGCTTCATGACTCATGATTTCATAAGGAGAAAAATTACCACAATTGTCGAAGTAACAGAAAGCCACGGTCTCTTTGTTTCAAGTGAGAACAAATTTTTAAAATCTGATTTTACTTTTCAGAAAGTGTCTTTATTAAAGTATGATTTGAATTAATTCTATTTTATTTGAACACTTGACAATCAGGATTGTGATTGAAAATCATCTCATATTTTCATGGGTCTTACCATGCACTCTTGTGTTATACATGGTTGTCACGGTGTTTATATTTTGGAAAATTTATAAGTGTGAGGAGCACCGTTCGATGAAAATTTTCAAAAACTCCCATTCACCCCCACTTTAGTCGCCGTAATGGTTTTACACGCTATACCGATTCCAAAACCAGTAATGGTACGCATATCTGCGATATGATTAATTTTGTAAATTATTACGGCGACACATAAATAAAATGACGAGTAAATTAAATTAGATTGACCACTCTATAACTAGGTGAGTTATTGGTTATTGCCATCAGCTTGCACCAGCACAGTGAGGGAACTTCATTTTGCTATCTAGGTCGCCAAACGTACATGTAAATACATTCCGATCAACCTATCATCCGTCATTTCCGCAATCGATTGCCGGGGAGCTTTTGCGACCACCTTGTATTGTCGACCATGCATGATGATCTTATTACTTACTAATGGTTTTTTTGCATGACACGCACAAATGTATGCCCATGCTGTAGGCGCCAAATGAATATATACATAATGACACTCTTATAAATACCACCACTCCCCATCACCCCAGATCAAAAAATATCAGACCGCCTTCGTTCAAGAACAACAGGTATTACATCACCTAGGTAGCTATCCTTGTCCCCAAGACCATGATTGTGTATATCTTTTACTAATATTCTTAATTATCTCCTTCTTAATTTGAGGCCTTTGGCGTAGACACAAGATCCCAAGTATGAAGGCATTTCCTTTTCTTGTATGCATCATTTTGGTGATCCTTGCATCATCTGCTGCTCTGCCTAGGAAATTGGTCGGAAATGAAGGGCAGCAGGCAGGGGAAACGCAAGCTAAATCGGGGGTTCTAGTCGATGGAATCGGTGATCATGTCTGCCCGAGAGCCATGTTCCCTCATTGCTCACCGAGGTTGGAACATCTCCGAGCCAATAGTCTTGGTTGAATGAAAAACTGTTCACACTTTCAGATTTGGGATAACAGGGTCATTATATGCTAATGGGTTGATAATCGATCTGTCATAAATATGGCCGGTTTATAAGTTGTATCATGCATGCATGCAGTGCTGCATATAAGTAAGTACGTACGTACGTACGTACGTACGTATGTATGTATGTATGTATGTATGTATGTATCTGTATGTAAAAACACAGTTAATAAATAAGCAAGACCTGAGTATATATATAGATATGTTGATCGTCAGATGTTTGTGCTGAATGAGCTAAAACGCCGGGACGTTAGTGCAAAGTTTAGTACCAGATAGTGAGAGAGGAAGACCATTTTAATGAGGTGATGCTTTCTCCAACCTTCGATGGATAGAAATTACTGCATGATGTACCATCCTCATTTTTGAAATAAATCAAAATCATATACATTATGGCATTGCATGAAAAATAATATAAAATAATTTAAACCATTAAAATGATTTTGTAACCTCTAAAACTATCTTTGTTTCTAAAACTAATTTGTTTAATTAAACGGTAATGCTACTGTTCGGGCGTCCGACCGCGTCGGACGCCATGGCCCAACTTCTGCTGACCCGTAATCAAGACGCTACCTCGCCTGCTGCTAGCTAGCAACCGCACTCACCTCGCAACAGCAGTTCCTTTTTGCCTATTTAAATTTCTCATTTTTGATACAGTAAAATTTATATAGCAACATGAGTCTTGTTTTGTTTGTAAAAATGCGAGGAACATGTTGGTGAAAACGATTTGTCGATTGTAGCTTCCAGCCAAAAGTTATGGCCGTTTAAAGAGAAATAAAAAAAGGAATCTTTCGCTGTCGTCACCAGCCAGGCAATACGGCTTCGATATGGGGAAATTGAGGGCGGAACAATGAAGGGAGATCGTTGTTCCAGCGGGGCGCGAATTGTTTCGACGGCTGGGGTGGCGGGATGGAGGATTTGCTCACGCGGGGGCTGCGCTGTGTATAGGCTGGGCCGGGGCAGCGTCGGACGTCAGTCCCCAAGTCCGCGCCTTAATTAAAAAGGATGCAAAGTAAAAAAATACTTGCATTATTTTTTGATTTATAAAAGTAAATAAATTAACTACGTAATTTTTTTCATACTGGTTTGATTTGAAATTATTTAATTCTACTAAGCAATCGGCGGCTATTGAGACCCCATGTGTAGCGTCCCCTTGGGTGATGATAAATATATGTGACAAAGAAGAATTTGAATCGGTTTTGAAGTTGTTTTGTTGAGACATTATTGGATTTTGCTGATATTTTGGATTAGTCGCGGACTGTCCGGTCGTGAAAAATGTTCTTTGGCACGGTGTTTTTAGTTTTGAACATGGGATTCATTGTTAATGATCGTATGATGAACGAACCTTATAGCATATGTAATGAGTGTTGTTTTCTTCCGTGATCACATATGTGTTGCAGGTGTCGACGGGTACATAGCTAACGGTTCGCGGGGACAGCTGGAGGCTGGTTCGTCCGGAGGTGTGCTGGCAACCGGGTTCGATCATCTGGCTGTCACGTAAGGTGGTGCACTCGAGAAGCTTCGCCACTACAAGTAGTCCGGAACAGAGGTTGGCCCGTTGGTCACTTGGTGGCCAGCTGATCTGACTGGTGGGCCCAGGCGTGGGCTGGCGACCGAGGAAACTTCGAGGATATTTCCCTAAGGAACATGTGAAGAATATTACTCTACGAGAGTATGTTGTTTAATGTGTGAGTTGTACACCACTCATCCTCAAATGAAGGGTGGAGATGGGCGCTACGGTTTAGGTCATCTCACCCTTAGGGTATAAATAAAGAGGGAGGGGAGCACCTTCTCCCCATCCCCTTGCAGTTAAAAATTTTAGAAATAAAGAGAGTGATTTTGATGTGTTTGGGTGGCACTTAGAGTGCTTGTGGCTAGAAGGGATGTGACTTGTAATCCGCCAACTTCTATGCAATAAAATCCTTATTCTCCATTAACATCTTGTGTTGATTTGCTTCTAATTCTTTTATATTCGTTTTCCTTTTTGGAGCTCTTGTTTGGAGATAAATCTTGGTGTTTTCTTGCTCGTTCTTGGTGGACTATGATGCCTGGAGGTTGATAATATGATTTGATACACTTTTTGCAAACATATGGGAGGCAAGAGATAAAGTTCTTGACTTATTGGAATCTTTTCAGAAACATTGCTCCGCACAACAGTTAGTGTTTGATTTTTAGAACAATCTAGAATAATCATTTTGGGGTGATTCACTTGGAAATGATGTGTGACTTATCTACCACAGATGTGACTTATCTACCCATCTGTGGTAAAATTTCCAAGGTCACTGGTTTCCTAGTTTGAGAGATATGAGGTGAATACCGAGTCCCAAACTTTGTTTCCTAGTTTGAGAGCTATGAGGTGAATACCGAGCTCCAAACATTCAGATCCGTGTTCATGATAGTTTTTGATATTTGATTTTTATTATTTTCTGTGGATTGAAGGAGACTCAAATTTTGACGGATGTATCACAACTCACCCACCTGAATGTAGAAAACAGTTTAAAAGTCATGTAGCCACCTAAGGGCAGGAACCTTTCTCTCCTTGCAAGTCATATTTCTGGGAATCTGCCTTTTGCTTTTGATAAAGCAAGTATAGTGGTTTGAATGCTTTGGCTTGTCTCTAATTTCCTTAGCTGGTTTAGGAGGTGAAAAGTGGTCACAAGGGCCAAATTCTCATCCACTTTTCCCCATGGGCGGCACCTCTTTATTGTGCACATGAAGTGGCACTTGAAATTTGTATTCCGTCGCGGTTCAATTACCGACAAGAAGTTGTTTGGTGGGAAGTGCCTAGAGGGCTGCGTATTGCAAAAAGAAAGCTTGGGTATTCAACTGGTATTAGAGCATTTGGTTTTGTGCTTCTTTGCAAATCTTGACTGATTTTTGAAACCTATCTTCATTGCTATTTGAGCTATACAAAACAAGTATTCCACCAAAACCCCCGTGTTTTTCGGAGCTGATTTTTCCTAACATGAGGGGACGACTCAGGTTAAGATGGTGAGACAAAACCAACACAAAAGAGAGTACAATCGATTTATTTAGAAACCGGATGAAACGCTTGACTCATGTTTCTCCCGCTTCATAAAGGTTCTTGCCGATCTCTGATCGCTTGGCACTTTCTCTTTGCATTGGATCTTAAGGTCTGGGATATGAAGGTGACTGTAATCCGATAGGCATCCGATCTCTCGATGCTAACCTTGGGAGCTCTCTATGCTAGTCTCCAGACGCACGAACTTGAGTATTTGGTCGTGGTTCTTCTAATGTTGCCGGTTTATCCTTCTCAGCCTCCTGTGAGATGTTCAATGATCAGATGGACAAGATTCATGAGGAGTAGCTTGCTTTGTTGGTCAGGAAGTTCGCACCGATCGGACGAGACCACATGAAGTTGTAGTGGTCATTGTCATTGTCCCGCTTCACGTGCTTCGGTTGTAGTGGTCTCAACCACATGAAGTGTCATTGTCCCAAGCTCGGAGGAGAGGACTGGAAGGACTACACCGCGTCAGCCCGGAACGTCTATTTCAATAAGAACTGCAACATCAAGGCAGGTGCTATAGGTGACAAGAAGAAGACACCTAATGTCGTGACCCCAGTACTTGTAATGGGAATCCAGCATCACGAGCCGATACTAATCCCAGCTTAGTATCTCGTGATGGACAACACGGTGGAATCATCACAGTGTGTTTAATTAAAGTGAAATAAAGGTAAACCATAGCATTTTATTACAAAGAGACGAACCGGCATACCAGTCGATAGTTCAATACAGAGTTTAACACCAAACATAAACATCAGAGTCTTCTAATTAAATAACTATGATGAGTTCCAAGGTGTCGACCCGAACACCTTAGCTAATCTTGCGCTTCCTCGACAGGGCCTTCCTGGTCCTGGCCGTAATCTGAATAAAAATATGTCCGCGAGCAATCTAATGAGTACGCGGCTACCCAGCAAGCAGTCCTTAAACATGAATGCAGGGTCAAAGGTAGAGTTAAGGTTGTTATACCCAAAACCTACTTCTAGTCATATTTTAGTTGAACCAGTCAAGTTTTATTATTGTGAATGCATGATCATATAACTCCAGTCTCAAGTTCAACAAAAGGTGTATCTCACACCAGGCCAATCCCAGCCTAATCTAGTTAGATTTAGTTATTGAAAATGGTGAATCTACGAGCGCAAACCTGCCAAACCGTCCATAACCGTGGACACGGCTACCATGATAGTTTTAACTCTGCAGAGTGTGTACAAATTTCCCCACAAGCCCACCGGTCAGTGACTGCGGCGTAAACCACGCGGGTGCGCGTGGCACGCGGCACCACGCGTCGTGTGCGGGGTGGCGGCGGTTCGGCTGCCTCCGGCTAGCGGGGTCCGCGGCTTGACCGGACCCGCATGTCGGCGGCGGTGGCTGGATCTGGCGCGGGTGAAACGAGGCGGCGCCGGCATCAGTGGCGGGTCCCACGGGACGGGTGTCGCGGCGCGAGTGGTGGTCGGCGACGGCGCGGCCGGGAACGGCGACCGGGGATGGGTCCCACGGCGACGCGTGTCGGGACAGAGTCGCTGGCGCGTCTCGCCGGACGCGGTTTGCGACCCCGCAGGGACGCGCCGACGGCGATTAGGGCGGCGCGTGTGCGGCGCGCGCGGCGCGACGGCTACGATGGCTCGAAGCGACGTGGCGAAGCGGGCTGGCTCGGATCTCCGCCGCGGCTCGAACGGCGAGGATCGCCGGCGACCGTGGGAGCAAAGAAACTACGGCGAAGCTCTAGCGGGCGGAAAACAGCACCAAAATGGGCGATCCGCATATGCATTTTGATCGTCTCGACTAGATCTATCTACTGGAACCATCTACAGTACGATCTACCTACAGGAAAGGGAGATTTACCTCAAAAACGCCTCGGGAGGGAGTGTCTTGTGCTGTAGGGTTTAGGAGTGGCGGTGGGGGGTGGAGGGGTCGGTGAGGAACAGTGGGTTAGGGTCTTATAGGGTGCTGGGTGCAGGTTGGGGTCAATGGGGCTTCCCCTTGTGGGCTTAAAGTGCTAAACCACTCCTTATGGGCCCTTAATCGCACGCACTAATAGCCCATTAGCCCCTAACTTGAAATTAGACTGATGCTAGCAGCAAAATGAGAAGAATTACCTAGGTTTTATTTTGGAAAAACATTGGGACACCTAATAATTTTATTAGGATGTCACACCTAAGCACCTAATGAAGGGTCGCCGCATGGTCGTGAAGGTGCTGGCCGCTCTGAAAAAACCCGTCATCTCCGACAAGGAGGATGATGGTGAGGATGTGCTACCGGAGAACGACGCCATCGACTACACCAGTGTGTGCTTCATGGCAAGCGGCGACAACGGCAACAACAACGACGATGAGGCAACTGATTAACAAGATCCCTCCTATTCTGAACTCTTTGAGGCATTATTTGAAAAGTCATGACAAGTACACTAGGGTTTTGGCCAAGAAAAACACACTGAAGGTTCAACTAAAAAATGTTAAACCTACTACTTGTTCTGATTGTTGAAAACTCACCCTAGAATTGGATGAATTAAAAATGCATTTTAAAAATGTCACTATCCAACTAGAGAAAGAAAAATGTAGGCATGTTCCCAAGCCTGTTAACTCTGATGGGTGGGTAGAATTTGACTTGGTTATGAATAATTTGAATGAATTAAGGACAACTTATGCTAGTGTGCTTGCTTTGAATGAAGAACTTAGGGAAATTAATGTTAAGCTTGTAGCAGATCTAGATGATGCTAGAAATAATTTGTTCCTTGTCACTTTTGATCTATATTTTGTCTTCTTGATGAACCCAACCATGCTTTGTCCGGACTCATCTAAGGACCCAGTCAGTCCAGTTTCGAGTTGTATCGATCATGCTCCACCTAAGCCCCAGTTCTTTTCAACTTAATGGCTTAACAACTTAACGACTTATCTTTGTTTTAAAAACACATATGTTTTGAGTTTTTTAGTCCGTTTTTCGCTGTTTTGAAGGTGGGTTCTAACGCTTTAAAAAGCAAGTCAAACGAAATGTATCTGAATCTCGAGACTACCTCTAGAAGCTCTCGAAGTTCAGTCATTTCAGCTGTTCAGCCGTTCAGATCAGCTCAAAAGAACAGGACCTAAGTACCCAGTCAGCTCAGATGAGAGTTGTAGTTTCCACTCACTTGACTCTGCATAAAATGATTACACACTGTTGAATCTTTAAAATTATACCTGCAAGCTAAGATTTCTGAGCTTAATGATGTTGTTCTTGATGCCTTTATGTGTGACTCGCATATAATTTTGTCACTAGCTATTATATGTAATAACTTGGTGAATTATCATGGAGGCTTCTTGCATGATGACCCAGTGGACAGGAAGCATGACGATGGAGATCGGGACGCCATGGGCCATACTATTTCAGAAATCAATATGATTGTTCTGATACCTGTCTTGCTATTCCTTCATGTTTCATATTTGGTGGATGTGAATTTTATATGATAGAATAGTTTCCCTCGACAAATTAAGAGTTTGATGCCCTTTCAAAAACTGCACCCATAAAGATATTGTATGTTAATTGGCAGTTTCAGCATACAGCAGGGTGCCATTAACTTCCTTGACCAATAGGGTGAAGGTCTGGCTTCACACGCATAGTGTTGGTTTACTTATCGAGGATATCAAAATGGTTTTGGGCCTCGAGGCGTCGGTGTTGGGAGCTGGGGCATTGGTTGCCACCCAACAAACAAGAGTCGCATACGATGTGATTGGCAAGGGGTTGCCTAACTATGACACTTAGTTATAGGAGTCGCCTCCGTGCACTAGTCCTTTGAATGACTATGAATCTTGTCCCGCTAAAATGCAAAAGAAGGAACGTGATTTTAGTGGAAGCATCTTTTTTTAAAATTGTTTAATGAAAAATTAATATGAACATTGTGCTAAGACTTTGCTTACATTACTGTTGTAGATGCCGTCGAATGCTGTCAATAATTCTAGTTTTAACTTGCGGTTGATTGTGGAGAGTGTGGATAACATAGACCCTGGGTACCCACACGGCAGGCCTATAAGACCACCCGACAGGAGATAGACCAAGTTGGGTGGATAAGGATGTGTACCACTCGGACTCTAGAAGGCTTGACTGGCAAGATAGAAGTCTATCCCTAATTAACAGGGAAGATGCAATTGTAATCCCGGATAACTATGTATCTGGCTAGAGGATAGAGATAGGAATCCTACCTCGTAACCGACCAGGACACTACTTTGTAACCCTGCCCCCGCTATATAAGGATGGCAGGGAGCCCCCTGGTTCAGCATCTACAGTATCCCACATGATCTTCATCATGATCTACATACACATCTCCACACCCATACATGGAGAGACACATCACATCCACATTGATCATCAGATCACCATTATAAATCCCAAAGCATAGGACTAGGGTATTACCTCCACCATGAGGGTCTGAACTTATATAAAAAAGACCCCCAGTCTTGTGCTACCATCGAGTTTGGATCTTGTGCATCGCCCCATATATATAATCATTGCTGACGATAACCCCCGGTTAGCTACCAGTCGACAGTTGGCGCGCCAGGTAGGGGCAGCATGAATATCAATCTCATCAAGCTCGATGGCATCGATCACCGGAGTCACAGTTTCCGCCCCTGGCCAGGCTTACCGCTTCGAGAGCCGACTAAGTCATCAACGACTTCGATGACACCACCTCTCGTATTCAGATCAGGTCCAATCTGGGAGGAACTACGACAACACCTCCCGCTTGGGTTGGGGAAGGCCACGGCCATCTACTCATGAGTAGTACGGCAATGGCTCACTTCCCGACTTGGATATGACGAGGCTCGAAGACAAATTATGGACACGATCATGTTTCTTTGATTCGCGTTGATCCAGTAGAAATTTTAGGATGAGACTTGATGCGTTGGAAATATAATTTTGTCAGCTTTCCGTGAGACCCAAGAACACCCAAAACGGAGTTTGGATGTGTTCGGAGCGTCCGTTTGAAGACAGATTCTATGGGAAGGTCGCGAATCTGAGCAAGCTCGTAAAACCCATCTGCGGAGGCTGCGGCATGCGAATAGGTTGTGGCACACCTCCAAGAACATCAAGAATCAGTAAGGAAATTCTCCAAACAATCGACGACCAACAATTCTTCCGGACTCGAACCCGATCTAGTCTGAGGAGAACATCGACATCGCTTCGTCTGAACACCCGTTCGGTTCGAGAAACGCCGCCATCACCTACTCCCGAGTGGTGTGCCGGATACAGTGAGAACTCAACCAAGGACTTCAACAACGCCTTTTCGGACTCGCACAACCCCTCAGATAGTAGCGGCAAGCACCGCGAGGCCCAATCAGAGGCGGTACTGGTCTCCCCGAGTCGGCGATCGACTGGGCGTACGGAAGGAGAAACTTGTCCACCGCATTGCCAGACGTGTTGCAAAACAACATCCAGCCAAATTGCCAAAGCAGGTACATCTCGAGGTGCCTAGATACCGGAGCCTCGTCCGTCTCCGGGAGGATGGTCACCGCCTGTTAAGAAGATAGTATGGTTAAAAAGAATGTAATTATGAATTTTATAACCATAAATTGCAGTATCCACTTCTTCGTTGGCCCATGCGTCTCTGATGTCGCAATGGGCCTATAGTTCGAGGAAACCGGCCACCGCTGGATATTGGCGTAGCGGGCAAACAGCTCAGCCCGCCAAAGTGGCGACACGTTCACTGCCACCACTGGGTCACCCGCACAGGGAAGTCCTAGTATATAGGACACATCCTGTAGGGTGGGGGTGACCTCACCACAGGGTAGGTGGAAGGTGTGGGTCTGTAGCCTCAACCAGTCGATGAGAGCTGCAAGCAAAGACCTATCAATGTAGAACTGCTTCTGCTGATGCCGACGCGAAACCTGATGCTCCTCGATGGCCGTCACCTCCAGCATCCGGCACAAAGGGAGCAAGCTGGCAAGGCATAACCTACATGTGCATAATCAATAAGATATGGTAATCTTTCATGAAGGAATTGACATTTTTTGTACTCCTGACCGATTAACCCATCGGGCGTCGAGAGTCAGTAGCTCCTTCGGTACTCTAGGACGAAAGGGTGGGAGCTGACGTCCCTCCACGGCACTCTTGCGTGACCGACGCGTTTGGTCCACAGAGGGATCCAAAAGGCGATCATCCTGCTGTCCGCCAGTGTCGTCCACCATGCTGAAGCACCTGCATTACATAAAATTCACGAATTAGTAAATGTTCTGCAGCAACGTACGGGTCAATGCAAAAAGAAATAACGGGTTACCATACTTCACATTGTAGATAACATTAATAGTAATATGGCAAAGGTTCCTCATGACAAATAGTACATGTCTGCGACAGTTATAGTATTATTACAATACACCATACGAAGTACAAGTGAACCCTGCTGTCGGTACTACATGACATTCATGAAACGACCATCGAATACACGAAAAGAAATATTACAAATTTCATCGCATTAGATTACATGTCCAGTCAACGAAAAGGACGTCGACCATCGTGTTCTGACTATGAAGGTCCAGCCTCCAAATCATACATTCCACCACTGGGATTGTTACAGTTGACATACGGGTGACCGACCTCATTGCAACAGCTGTATATCTTCATGGGACGCCCTGCCTCGGACTGATCCATGTCATTTCAAATACATCGATGCACTCGGCGTCCTAAGTTTCATTTCAGCATTTTCCTATCCAGGACATGCCTACAGTTTGCTAAAGGTGGATAAGTGAATGACCCGTAGATGGCGTACCCATATATCTCGGCATGCCAAGTGTGCAGTATAACTTCTTTCCTGTAATATTGGGATACATAACTATAGGTTGACTGATTTGTCATCGATGTCGCTGCAATTACATGAGAGCAAGGCTTATGTAGCAGTTTCGGCTTATGACACGAGCACTTGCATTGCCCATCATCAAGAATACACTCCTGTTTGTTCTCCTGACGTTTGCACCCAGGGCGAGCCCTATCCATGCAGTGAACTTGATACCTCAACTCGTTGGTACCCATTGTTTGAGGTGAGTGTAGCTGCGCCTTCTTAACCTTTTCACAATGTACTTTGTCACAACACCAGAATAAAACAACTGATTGTCAGCCATAGCAATTGAGGCTGCTCAATACAAGTCCATAAAATACTTGCATGTTCGGTGCAGAGTCCCCTCCATAATTGCTACAAGCGACAGTGCCCTGCTCCCTCTCATGACCCAGTGGTATACCTTCACCAAGTTTGTAGTCATTATTCCATATCTACGGCCTTCTAAATCATACAGCAATGCCCACTTCTCTTTCGAAAAGTGTTCAATCCATTCTAAAAAGTTTTTAATTCTTCTGTTCCTCACGTTCTGTCGACTAGTGACTAACAGGGGGTCACTGTCGACAATGAATTTGTACGGGGGTGTATGCAAGAATCAAACTAGATGGTAGCACAAGAGCACCGAGGTAATACCCTACTCCTGCGGGATGCAAGATGACCAAGATGATGGCGTGTATGCAATGTGATCTTGTGTGTTTTTTATGGCCCCTACCCCTCACTTTATATAGTGTAGGGGGAGATGGAGTTACATGGTGGTACGTGGTACACGGTACCTATTTCGGTTATACCGATGTATGATATATAGATATGATCTCCTAATTACATGTAGCTTGGACACATCCTCAGGAATTTCCTTGGAGCTCAAGGCGCACGTAACCCGAGTGGTCTCTATCCCTAATCAGCCGACTTGGGTCGTCCCCCATCTGCTCCCTCATGGGCCTTTTTAAAGGATACCTGGGGCCCATGTAGTCCACAGTAGCCCCCGAGTACTTTGCGATCGAGTCAGATGTCCGGCCAACTGGTTTCGCTAATGTCTCCTGTAATCTGAAATGAGATTGTAAAGACCTCAAGAAATCTCAAGTTTTATGTTGAAGCGACACCCGGATTGGTAGTACCAAACTCCAGCTTCTTTTGGCCCATTAGGCACACCACCTCAAAGAATGAGTTCGGCTACTTGATATCTACCTTTGCATTGCGAACGCAGCAATTGACCCAGCATAGGGCATACCTTAAGCCACGCAATTACAGCTTCCGTCTTGCAGCATGATGTAAATTAAGCGTTTCAAAATATATCAGCATCAGATGCCTGTCCTTAACTTGTAAGAACCAGCACTTGGCCCAACGTGGGGCGCACCATTCAGCAGAGTGGTACCTGTCCCAACCAGAGAAGGGATTAGCCATTGGCCCCTAGGGGCATACCGATTGGAAACAATTTGGTCGAGAGGTATTAGTATCTGGGTAGGGATATACTCCTGGCGACCTTAAGAAAGGCATACCTCCGAAACTATACCCAAATTTCACAAACATCCAACCTCGAGCGTGCAAAGCTAGCTAGTGACTCAACATGGAGTATGCCGTGAAACATTTTTTAATTTTGGCGCTTCCGGTCATATGCCCTTCGGGGTGTACCGAGGCCGAATTATGCTCGATGTTAACACAATGCCACCATTAGCAGCGTGTTAAGAAAGCCTGTTAAAGGGATTGCCCTTTGCTTAGTTGGCTCAAGCCCATTTAGGGTATGCGAAAGGTTTTCGCGCCATTCTCACACAGCCGAAGCATCACGCACTTCCTCCGGGAAACGCAACCGCACCAACTTCCGTTCCATCGCCATGATGGTTTTACTGTGTTCAGAACGAATAGCAAGGCGCGACCTTTGAACTTCTTCGGATATAAAAAAGATCTGGATGCAGCGCATCGCTCCGCATTCATTCTCCGAGTCTTGTTCCCCTTTCATTCGCCAAGACCTCTCCTCTCTTCCCCTTTCTCCGAGCGAAGTAGAAGATCAAAGAGAAGGCGATGGATCCCTAGGAGGCTACCTGCATCGAGGAGCGTGCCCGCATTGCCGCCGCCATTGCTGCAACAGCCGTTGAATGGCAGCGGTGGTGGAGGGAGTATGCGGAGCGAACCGCTCAGCAGGCCATCAAGATCCTGGTTCGCGGCCACCCGCATCTCTTCCCAGTCCGGACCCCGCTAAAGGATGCACTGGTCGTCTCCATCCTTGATGTGAAGTGGCCATCGGAGTCTTCTTTTTCTTTTCTTTTGCCTCTCCACGAGCCAGCAATGAGCCCTAGCTCATTGTGCTGCTCCGCGGAGTATGTGTAATTAGGCCTAAGAACCATTATAATGAAAATCTTTTGAAAATCCCGCGTCAATCCTCTGTCTTTAATTCTGGATCCACAACTGGCATTGCTTCATACGAGTAGTTAGAACTGTTCATTCCCAGATCGGCGCCCAATGCGTACGCGAACCTCTCGGGAGAAATCACTCGGCCACCCGAGTGGTTATCCGAACCCTCTCGAAAAGGCCGCATCCAGCACTAGACAAAGGCCTGGCCCAGAATACTAAACGCAGCCTATTGTGATAAATTGGGAACTGGGGAATGAAGTTAGTTCACCTCGCCCACTTTTCACGCCAGTCTTTCAGTCCTCCCCAGCGAACTCCGCAGCTAGGGTTCTTCTCCGTCGCATCCTCCGCCGCCACCGTCTCCGATCTGCCATGGCTCCTCCATCTCCCGTCGCCTCGAAGATGGTCAAGAGAAGCAAGAAGTGGATGAAGTCCATCACGACCGAGCGAAGGCTACCGAAGCTTGTCTCCATCGGCGTGCTCCCCTCCGAAGAGTTTGCTTCGTGGCGCGCCGCTGCTGGCGAGTCCTGCCCCACCCCTCGTTCCGACGAGGTTGTGTTATTCGAGTCCCTCTTTCTTCGCGGCTTCGGCCTTCCTTGCTCTTCTTTCTTCTGAGGATTATTGCATTTTTATGGGATCAAGGTCTCTCACTTGAACCACAATTCCATCTTTCAAATTGCGATCTTCATCCACATCTGTGAGGCTTTTCTTGGGATCGCCCCTCGTTTCAACCTCTTTTGATGTCTCCATCTCCTTAAGCCCTTCCCCAACAAGACTTCTCCTAGAGCCGCAGGCGGCGAGGGATTTCAGCTACGGGAAGGGGCTAGGAAATTTTATTTCGATCTTCCTTCGAGAACCTCCAACAAGGGCTGGCACTCGGAGTTGTTTTACTGTGCCAATTCTCCTCTAGTCCTTGCTTCGTTTTTGGAGAATGTCCCACAATCCGTCCCTCTTGGTCTTCTCCTCTCGCCGAGAGCGAGGGAAGCCAATTTAAGGAACTTCTCATCCTCCTGGGCAGATTGAAATCTACCGGGCTAACCGGCATGGGTGTAGTTTGGAACTACACCTTCCGCCGTGTCCAGCCCGTCAAGGAGAGGGTGCATCTCGCCTTCGAGTACTCAGGGCCTCAAGACGCCACTCGGGAAAGTGAAGATCCAATTTCGCAAAAGGATGTGGTCAGCCGAGTGGCCGAGCTCTCCGCCCCGGGCTCAGAGATAGTCGACACAGATTGCCCGAACGCATATCGCCTAGCAAATCCTCCTCCAGCGGTAAGCGAAAGATTCTTCTCAACTTAGCCGTGTTTTTTGGAATGTCATTTTAATCAATCTGATCCTATCCTTACAAAGGGGCGGGCGGCGTTCTTCTCCACCTATCCAGTCCCAGAGGCCCCGAGCCATAAGGAGGCACCGCGCAAGCATCCTGCAGAGGACTCGGCTGATGATCCTCCAGGCAAGAAAGGCAAGGGGGTTGCTCGGAGGGACTCGGACGAAGATAAAGATAAAGATAAAGATGACGACTATGTCCTGCTCCTGCGTCGCCATCGTCCTGCGCCAGGGATGTACCCTACTCCTGCCAGGCGATCCCCAAGCCCTCCGTCCTCTCAATCCACTGGCCCGGAGGCCGCGGTAGGGGCGGAGAAGCCCCCCGGCTCCCGCCCAAGTGGTCCGGGCATCCGAGTTGGAACCAAGTTTATTCCATCACGAAGGTGCTCTCTCGCAATTATGTCTCTTCGTGATTTGTAAAGGAAACAACGTCTTGAAAGTTATTCAAATGTTTATACGAAACCTGTCATGGGTTATATGCCGAGCAAACGTAACACCAGGACGCCGGATCCAACACCCCCAAAATCTGATCGCCAAGCCAAGCCCACACCAGCGGAGGAACCAACTCGGCCCGCAGCACCTCACCACCATTCCGGTCCATCCCCTGTGATTCACCAATCCTCGCCGACAGAGAGAGAGATCCCGGCCACGGCTCCAGAGAGCTCAGGACCGAAAATCGAGGAGATTCCTCGCCCCTCCGCTAGGGCCAACACTCCAACCCTCCGAGTGAAATGGAGGAAGGAGACGGAAGGCTATTGTTGGTGATAGTTACGCTCAAAGAAATTAATCCACAAGCGAACGGACATCGCCTGTTGATGCGCACGGGGTCGGCCCGATCTTCTGATGAGAACGATACGTCGATTTGTGGTGGTGACGACGCTACTAATCCACGGGATTAGCAACCGAACAATCGCAATGTCACCACTTGAGTCGATCAACCGAGCAAGACACGATTGATCCTTGAACCTGCGAGCAATCGAGAACAAGCAAGAACAAGAGGATAACTGATAAATCAACTCATCAAAGGGTGAGGTTCTGTTTCTCGTCACGGGTGGTCTAGTCGACACACGCGAACACGAGGAGGGACACACACGGGGTCTACCAAAACACAAAAAAAACCTAAGCGTAAAAGAGAGGCACCGGCCACATATATAGCGGCGGCCAGGAGGTGTAGGGCGGCCAAAACAGGGGCATCCACCAAAACCCTAAGTTACATGGGCCATAGGCCCAAAAATACGGTGACGCAGCACCCTGAAATTGTGGCCCGTGAAATTCTTCTACATTTTCCCGATGCTTTGGAGCGAATCTGGAGGTTGTGCTGGATCCATTGGAATGCTTATCTCCTAAGCTTTCCAACGAGTGGTCACACGCTGAAATCGGAGTTCGGGAGCCCAAGTTATGCCCGTTTGAAGTTGACGTGCTGCTGGATGGCCGAACCGGGTTTTTTGGCGTCTTGGGCTTCCATGTGGGCCTTCCTTGAGTCGTCGAGGCCTCGCGAGTCTTGGACTTGTTGCGCCGCTTCTTCGGAGAAGGCTTGAAAGGCTGGGCTTCTGGATTAAGGCCTCCCGGCGATGGAGATCTCGCTGCGTCGATCGTAGGCGGTAAAGATGGAACGGCGTCAGTAGTCGTTGGAGTGGTCGGAGATGAGGAAGGAAGGGCAGTGGACACACTGATCGTATCCATACTGGTGATGTCCTCATCATCCTCCCCTTTTTGAATTGGAGTCGTCCTCGACTCCTTCTTATGCTCCTGCAAATTGTTTGTGACAACAGGGGGCAAGAAACATGTGTTTCCAATGCAATATCAGGGGAGGTCATAGTTTTATCAAAATGAACTACCTCCTTTATGTTTGTTTCAGTGTTTTGTGCATTGCTAGCAATTTTATCACCCTCCTGTTCATGTTTTTGAGCACTTTTTTGTTTATCTTTAATTATTTCAGCAGGACTCATGGGTTGCAAAACCACTTTCTTTCCATTAAATAGGAATGAATATTGATTGGTTCTACCATTGTGAATAGCTTCTACATCATATAACCAAGGTCTACCTAATAAAAGTGAGCATGCTTCCATAGGTAAGACATCACAATCAACAACATCATGGTAGGAACCAATAAAGAAAGGCACTCGCACAGTTTTTGTTACCTGAACCTTACCACAAGAATTGAACCATTCAATCAAGTAAGGTTGCTGAATTGGAGTCGTGGTCAAGCCAAGCTTCTCAACCATGTTTTGGCTTGCGAAGTTACTGCAATTGCCTCCATCAATGATGACATGCACCGCACGTTCTTGCACAACAAACTTAGTTTGAAATAAGTTGTTGCGTTGAGTTTCGTTAGCATGCTCCAATGGTGCACGAAGTAAGCGATGAGACATGAGGCTCATATAGTTGTCCGTCATTGCAACCCTCAGGTGCACACCATCTTGGTCATTCTTGCCTGCAGGGTTAGTCGTAGGAGTAGCAAGCACCTTCTTATCATTACTTTTTAAAATACACTTACTATCCTTCTTCTTTGGTGATGCAGACTTCAATTCTCTCGTCAATGGTGTTTTCTCATTTTTGATCGAAGGGAAAATCCCATGCTCGACCGTCTCACCTCTTGATTTCTTCAGAGACTCAAGACACTCTTTTTTAATTTCCCGCAAGCATTTCTTTTCTCTTTCTGTCAAGTATGGGAAATCCTCAATATCATCCTCCATGGAAGGAAAATTTTTCTTCATATGTGGACCTGCCATTGTTAGTAGTAGACAAAAAAATACACAAAGAGATGTATAACCCTATCTACTGATAGGTGCTGGAATCGACAAGTCTCTCACACTCGAAGCTCTCACCAAGCTCTTACAAGTTCTTACCCTGCAGCTTGTCAAGGTCAATCAGTGGATGACGGTAATCTGCACGCAGGGATGACAAAGCGATTGCAAGGTGCTTCTCCTGTCGTTAATATTATGTGGAGCTTGGATATGTATAATATGTAGCAAAGGAAAACTAGAACCACAGTAGTTAATACAATTTGAATGACGTTCAACGGCAGTACGTGCTGGTCCTAGGCTAGACCGTGGTAGAGACGCGAGCCTAATCACAAATAAAGTCACAAAACAACCGTTGAACAACAAGATGAAGCTCTGCAAATTTTTTTCTCCTCTTTGCTTTCTTTTTAGCGCGGCTCTTTTCTTTGAGCCCCTTTTCTCTTTTTTTTTTTCAACTTTCTCTCTCTTTTTTTTTCACTGATTTTTGTCTATTCCTTTTTTTTCTTTGGTGCGGCTTTTAACTTTGCACCTGCCTTTTTTTTTAATTAACCGGAACCATAGGGAGATAAAAACAAATCCACTAATTAAATGGTGTTGATCAGATTTGGCAAGGGAAGTTGTGTTTGCTCGAGAAACTTTTAAAAGCCAACGAAAGAATATGGTGCTGAAATATCGATGGGTTGGCCAATGAAAAGATCAAGCAATTAATTAGCTGCCGTTTAACTTTGGAGACATACAGCAAGGTCATTCGGTGGCAGCAAAAAGGAATGCACGTGATTGGTAGAAGGAGCTTTCCTTTTTCAGATTTTTTTTTTTTTGGCCTGACGATTGCTACAGACCGGAATAGATTTAATTCGGAAAGTGTATCAACCGAGAGACAAAACACAGCTGGCGATCTGATTTTTTTTTTTTTGGGCGTCGGTTTGTTGGGCTGTGAATAAAGATGGAAATTGATCAGCTAGAAAGGAGTTCTGGTTGGATTGGAAAGGACCTCTCGGCTTCGATGGCTACGTGGAAACTGGAAACCGAGATGGAATTTTGGTTGGAAACTGTTTCGGCAAAAGGTGGAAGGCTGTCGGATTAGCTCTGCGTGATGGAAATTGGGACGGCTGGATGATTGGTGGCAACAAGAATCGGCAAAACAGATGAACACGATAAGAACTATGACAAGGCGTGACTCGAACTCGAAACTCTAAAGATCAAAACGCTAAGACCAGCAACGACACAGCGAAGCAACACAAATTCAACAAGGATTAAACTTGGTAGCAATAGCAAAGGCTAAACGGGCTCGGATTAAAAGGAAAATTTGTGACCAATATTTTTGTATGGCTGTTTTCTAGACTATAGGACGCACAAAGACAGATCTAAAACAAAGGATAGATGTTCTCACCAGGCAATCGTCGCTCTGATACCACTTGATGCGCACGGGGTCGGCCCGATCTTCTGATGAGAACGATACGTCGATTTGTGGTGGTGACGACGCTACTAATCCACGGGATCAGCAACCGAACAATCGCAATGTCACCACTTGAGTCGATCAACCGAGCAAGACACGATTGATCCTTGAACCTGCGAGCAATCGAGAACAAGCAAGAACAAGAGGATAACTGATAAATCAACTCATCAAAGGGTGAGGTTCTGTTTCTCGTCACGGGTGGTCTAGTCGACACACGCGAACACGAGGAGGGACACACACGGGGTCTACCAAAACACAAAAAAACCTAAGCGTAAAAGCGAGGCACCGGCCACATATATAGTGGCGGCCAGGAGGTGTATGGCGGCCAAAACAGGGGCATCCACCAAAACCCTAAGTTACATGGGCCATAGGCTAAAAATCGATGACGCAACCACTGAAATTGTGGCCCGTGAAATTCTTCTGCATTTTCCCGATGCTTTGGAGCGAATCTGGAGGTTGTGCTGGATCCATTGGAATGCTTATCTCCTAAGCTTTCCAACAAGTGGTCACAAACTGAAATCGGAGTTCGGGAGCCCAAGTTATGCCCGTTTGAAGTTGACGTGCTGCTGGATGGCCGAACCGGGTTTTTTGGCGTCTTGGGCTTCCATGTGGGCCTTCCTTGAGTCGTCGAGGCCTCGCGAGTCTTGGACTTGTTGCGCCGCTTCTTCGGAGAAGGCTTGAAAGGCTGAGCTTCTGGATTAAGGCCTCTCGGCGATGGAGATCTCGCTGCGTCGATCGTAGGCGGCAAAGATGGAACGGCGTCAGTAGTCGTTGGAGTGGTCGGAGATGAGGAAAGAGGGGCAGTGGACACACTGATCGTATCCATGCTGGTGATGTCCTCATCACTTGTAGTTTTCACCAGGAGTATTCCTAGAGTTATCGAATCCACAGGGAACGAGGGTTAAAGAGACAACCCTCTATATCTTAATTATTTAAAATACCATCCAGTCTAGGTAACGGGGGTTAGGATAAATAAATAAAAAGGACCGGTGACACACACAAAAGATTAATATTCGCACACAAATAAAAAGAAAGCTACTATAGCTAGATAGACAGTTGGGAGGACAATGAGACAAGTTTAATAAGTTCAAAAAATTGTGTGATTCAGTTTATTTAGTGAGTTTTGATAATCAAACAGTGGTTTACTTCGTATTCGTCATCGGAGCTCGGACATTCACTATCATCCGCTATCCTGAATTGGAATCCCGAATGGTTATGATCATTCTGATAGGGCCCTACTGCTCCAAAGCCGGACGCTGTGGGTTACGCATGAGATAATTAATATCTACGAATGAATAGGGCTGTCACCACCTACCACCTACCACATATACATCTGCTACTATTTATAATCAATCTTCCTCAGAACCTGATTCTAGACGAATACAAGCTACAGGTAAGGCAAATCAACACAACTCATTCATGTAGATATACTCAACTCAAATAAAGATCAACACATAGACAATGAATGAAGTGATCTCACTAATTGAAACAATTAGAAAAGGGTACAAGAGCTATTACCCGAATCCCCGAAGACACTTCCGGAACTCCGAGCTTCAGCTCGACTTGACTCTAACTCCCAACTACTACTAGACTAAGAGCTACTCTACTAAGTGAAATGAAAAGTGTTGTAATGTCTTGTGTGTTGTGTTACAAGTGAGGGGAGTGCTCTACTTATAGTGCTTCACAGCCAACCGGGGACTTCCACGTGTAGGGACAAGTGTCATTCACTCCCCCTCCAAAGGAGAATCCAAGGAGCCAAAGGGGGGAGGCCGGCCGGCCTAGGTGGGTCGGCCGACCCACCTTTGTTAGCTCCCGGGCGTGGATTTCTTCTAGGATGCTCCACTGATTGTCCAGATCATCTCCTGAAGTCAGTTACTTAAGTTGACACCAGCAAGTAATGGTTCCTTAAGAATACTATGCTCATTTGTGAAGGAACTGGTGCCTTTGGATCAAACCAACTGAAGTGGACGGTGGGAATGTCTCCAAACTGTGCTTTTAGACCACTTGGGAGAAGTTGGAGCCGGATTGGTGACATGTCTGGGTCGGCTGGCCTAGTGTGTCGGCCGGCCCGGCTTTTTGCCCGGTTCGGCTTCGGTTTTCCCCATTCTGTACCTGTAGACTAAAACTCACCAAAACTTGTGTAACTTTATTAGAATAAATAAAATGTTAGTATAAACCCTGATTTTTCCTTCGAAATGCCGGAATTCCGAAATATGTTGACGTATAAAGTTGGTGTTTATTTGACATCACCAGCTACGAGGTCGATGATGAGAAGGAGGCCGAAGAATGGGAGGTATTAGATAACATGGCAATGGTTAATGCCGAGATGTTCAAGGTAAAGCCTCTTCATGTTTTGAGTTCCCGCTTTACACGAAAGAATCCTACTGATCTTCCGTCCTTTCCCCGTGCAGCACATGAAAGAGAGGTCCAGACAGAAGTCCATGTGCTTGCAGAGAGCCATGGGCTAGCTGAAATCTCACGACGAGTTTGACAACGCGTTATACGCGGTTAAGTCACACTAACACGGCAAGATTGAGGAGCTCCGAAAGGAGAATACTAATCTCCGATTCCACCATGTAGAAGAATCCAATACCATCCGAAGTAATCACCCCCGAACAATGCTAAACCTTTATGTAAAATGCTCCTTTGAGAATGATCTTTAAAGCTTGCCTTTGAATAAAGCGTTGGAGGCGAGGCAGAAGGCCATGGAGGAAGAAGTCGTCCAAGCCAGCACTCAAGCCGAGAAGTTGGCTAAAGAACTAGAAGGTAACTTTCCGTCACTGGCTCTCCCTGGCTCAGCCTCACTGAAGCCTGAGTGGTTTGTAACATCCGACTGGTTTTGCAGCCTACCAGCAGAAGACCAAAGCGCAATTCCAAGTCTTTGATGAAAGGGTGAAATCCACCAACGCGCTTTGCCACCGTGCTCTGAAGGGAATAGCTCCAACACTCCAGTACCTTTATCCCGAAGATGAGCTGCTGTCAGACGTCGAGATCTTTCTAGCTCGTCTTGATGATATTCCTAGTCGGGCCAAGGTCTTCGCACGGGAAGTAGCAACGACATGCGCCTGCCAAGGCTTAGCTATCATGAAGTCGAACTATCTCGGCATAGACCTCGAGGCCGTGCGAGAGGAATTTGCATGTAATGAGGATGAGGCCTCCGCCCTGATGAAAGAAGTTCGTCCTATTGCTGCCAATCTGACCAAGCAATTAACTTAAACGTTTGAGGGACCCTCAATACTTTTGATCTTGTTTTTCTGAGTACTTAGCTTTATCCATTTTCATGTAACGTGTCTGCCGACTGGTCCAGCCCCCGAGTGCCGGGAATAAGCACTTGGCTTTCTCCCCATGCACATACCGAGTAGCTAAACGCTGTCTTTAACAAGTTCGAGTGCCATTACTCAAGAATTTTCATAATACCCAAATTCAATCAATATATGTAGAGAGAAAACAACTTTAGTTGAAAAGATAGGGTGCAGTTGACTCCGCACACTATTTAGTGTAGCCCCCGACTTACTGCTTAGTCGTTTACGGCTAAGTAGCAAGTCAAAAAAGAGACTAATTAGACGATGCTTGAATACAAGACTTTAAGAATAAAAACGACGTAGCTGCTCGATGTTCTAGTTATTAGGCACTTCCGATCTGTCTTCGCGCTTTAGTCGGTAAGCCCTCGGGCGGGTCACCTCATCGATCACATAGGGGCCTTCCCAGAGTGGGTAGAGTTTATGCTCGTGCTTCTGATTCCTTCGGAGAACCAGATCTCCTTTAGAGAACACACGGCCCCATACGTTGCGCTGATGATAGAGACTTAAAGCCTGTTGGTATTTTCGCGACTGGATCATTGCTGCTTCCCTGGTTTCTTCAAGCCTGTCGAGGTCTTCCATTCTACCTTTGTCCGACTGGTTACTGTCGTAGTTGCACACTCGTGGAGAGTGAAACTTTAATTCTGTCGGGAGGACCGCTTCTGAGCCGTAGACTAGGAAAAAGGGTGTCTGGCCGGTCGCTCGACTTGGGGTTGTTCTGAGCCCCCCAGAGCACCGAAGGCAACTCCTAGAACCAACGCGTGGCGTTTACGGCTTTAGGCGATAAAAAATCCTCACTTTGAACCCTTGCAAGATTAATCCGTTGGCACGCTTGACTTGTCCGTTGCTCCTTCGGTGGGCCACGGAGGCGTAGCAGATCCTGATACCCAGCTCTTGCCCCAATCTTGGAATTTGCTGCTCTTGAACTGAGCGCCGTTGTCAGTGATGATGCGATTAGGCACGCCAAAACGAACGACGATGTCCCGGAAGAACTCGTGCGCCTTGGCAGCTGTGATATCAGCGACTGGCTTAGCTTCAATCCACTTGGTGAACTTGTCGATAGCGACGAAGAGGTTAGTGAATCTGCCGGCGAAAAATTGACCGCCCTCGCATGTCTAGATTCCAGACGGCGAACGGCCAAGAGATTGGGCCGGCATATGAATCTGCCGTGCGAAAAATTGACCGCCCTCGCATCTGCGTACTATGTCTTCCGCATATGTTACTATTGTCGGCTAGAAAAACCCCTGCCGGTAAGCTTTATCGACGAGGGAACTTGCTGCCGCGTGGTGTCCACATTCCCTCGAGTGGATGTCATTGAGTAGGTCTCTGCCTTCTTGCTCGGATATGCAATGCCTTAGTACCCTGGAACTGCTTTGCGAAAAAGCTCGTCCCCGACTACCTTGTAATTCTTGCTTCGGCGGGTAATACACTCGGCGAGGCTTCAATCCTCAGGCAAATCGTGTGGAGAAGATAATTTAGGTATGGCTGCGTCTACCCGGGGTTAATCGATAATACCTCTGACTCGTCCTGCTGATCCAGCTGCACCTCTGGTGCGGTTGGTAGCCTGATGGAAGGCTTACGCAGCTCTTCGACGAAAATAATAGTTGGGACTTGCGCCCGACTGGATCCCATCCGCGCCAGTTCATCCGCTCCTTCGTTGTCACGCCAGAGTACATGAGTCAATTTCAGTCCGTCGAATCTGTCCTCCAATTTTCAAACCTCCTTGCAGTATGCCGCCATGTTGTCACTGATACAAGACCACTTCTTTTGAACTTGATTGACCACGAGCTGAGAATCCTCGCGCACCATTAATCGCCGGACGCCCAGCGATATGGTAATGCGGGACCCATAGAGGAGAGCCTCGTACTCAGCGGCATTGTTACTGACTGGAAATAGGATCTGGAGGATGTATCACAGCTTCTTTTCGGTCGGAGATATGAGCAAAATCGTTGCCCCCGCGCCGCTGAGCATAAGGGAACCATGAAAGTACATTGTCCAGTACTCGAGATTTTCTTTTGCTACTGGGGTCTATGTCTCGGTCCACGCGACGACGAAATCGGCGAGTGCCTAAGATTTAATGGCTAGCCAAGACTTGAAATTTAGTTCAAAGGCTCTAGGCTCAAACTGCCCACTTCGCGATTCTCCCGATGGCTTCCCGATTATGAAGAATATCTCCAAGTAGGATGGAAGTGACCACCGAAATCTAATGATCTTGGAAATAGTGCTTAAGTTTCCGTGACGTTATCTGTACGGCATACAAAAACTTCTGGAGGGAGCCCTGCTCATCTTGGAGTCGCCCAATACTTCTCTTACGAAGTAGACCGGGCGTTGTACCTTCTGGAGGGTGCCCTACTCATCCCGTTCCACCACTAGCGCGTTGCTGACTACATGAGTTGTGGCAACGATGTAAAGTAGGTGGGGCTCCTGGGGCATGGGCGGAACCAACACCGGAGGCGTCGTGAGGAACTTTTTGAAATCTTGAAAGGCCTGCTGTGCTTCCACTGTCCACTGAAAATCATCCTGTCGGCGTAGGTGCTTAAAGAACGGCAAGCCGCTTTCCCCGAGTCGAGAAACGAATCGGCTGAGCGCCACGATACATCCAGCGAGCTTCTGCACATCCTTCTAGCTGCTTGGGGGCTTCATCTTTATGATGGCGCCGACCATTTCTGGGTTGGCCTCAATCCCCCGATGGGAAATAATGAATCTTAGTAGTTTACGGGATGGAACCCCAAAGACGTACTTCTCGGGATTCAGCTTCATTCGATATGCCCTTAGGCTCTCGAATGTTTCGGCCAAATTTGTTATGAGATTTGACTTTGTTCGCAATTTTACGACGACGTCGTCGACGTAGGCCTCCACGTTGCGGCCGAGCTAAGTGTGAAAACACCGCTGTATGGTACGCAGATAAGTCGCACCAGCGTTTTTGAGTCCGAACAGCATTGTGATATAGCAAAAACCACCAAAAGGCGTGATAAACGATGTCTTGATGCAGTCTTCCTCCTTCAGACTGATCAGATGATAGCCCGAATAAGCGTTCAGAAAACTTAAGAGCTCGCACCCGACGGTGGAATCCACAACTTGGTCAATGCGGGGGAGCCCAAAAGGATCCATGCCTTATTCTTCTTCTGCACCAGGACCGGTTTTGCCAACCACTCGGGATGATAGACCTCTTTATTGAACCGCGCTGCCAACAGCTTTTTGATCTCTTCCCGAATGGCGTCCTTCCGATACGCTGCAAATCTTCTGAGACGCTGCTTGATAGGCCGCGCCTTCTCATCGACGTGGAGAGAATGCTCGATCACCTCCCTCGGAACACCAGGCATGTCCGAAGGCTTCCAAGCGAACACATCCTGGTTTGCCTGGAGGAAAGTGACGAGCGCGTCTTCCTATTTGGTATCAAGCCCTGTCCTGATCATGGCTGTTTTAGTCGGGTCAGACGGGTTGAACGGTATTTTCTTGGTTTCCTCGGCTGCTTGGATGGAAGTCTTGGGCTGCTTTTTGGCGGGTATATCTCCTTCCTCCTGAAGGGCAGCGACCTCTTGCCGAATCTTCTCAATCTCGGCCGATGGGTCGAGCACCTGCACCATCTCGCAGCTCTCGCTGTTGCAGACAAAAGATTGTTTTACGTCACCAGGGATGGTGATTACACCATTGGGACCTGGCATCTTCATGACGAGATAGGTATAATTTGGGACGGCCATGAATTTGGCAGTCCCTGGCCTTCCCAAGATGGCATGGTATGCCATCTCGAAATCAGCCACTTCGAAGCTCAACCTCTTGGTCCGATATTTGTCCTTGGTCCCAAACGTGACAGGCGGGGACACCTGCCCGAGTGGCATCGCGGACGTACCCACGATCACACCGTGGAAAGGTGATGACTCCTGCCGTAGTTCAGAGCGAGGAATCTTCATTTTGTCCAGAGTCTTGGCGAAAAGGACGTTAATCCCGATCCCGCCATGGACTAGAACCCTATTCAACTTGTTCCCTCGTATGACTGGATCTAACACCAGAGGGTATCTCCTGGGGAAGGCAATCCGATCTGGGTGGTCCGATCGGTCAAAGGTGATGGGTTCCTCGGAATAGCGCAAGTAGTTGGGGGCCACGGGCATGATAGCGTTGATCTCCTGACTGATGAGCTTTTGCTTCCGCGTGGTCTCATACGCATTGGAGCCCCCCAAATATATAGCTAATCTCACGCTCAGTGCCCTGGTAATCTCCGTCGGGCTTCTTGCCTTGTCCTCCCTTGGCTGCCGGCTGCTTTGAGTTGTCGGCGAACTATTGGAGGATGAGGCAGTCTTTCGCGGCATGCTTTCCACGCGGGGGGCTTTGGCCGATTGCAGTCGATGACCTTGTTGTAGTCGTTGTCATTGGGGGGCTTAGGCCGATTGCGCTCCATGTTGGCGACCATCTCGTCCCTCTTTGGTATCTTTTCTTTGGGCTTGCCCTGTTCATCGTTTGGCTTCTTCTTTGGGCCTCCGTCGTGGCCACCACGATGGTTCATGATGGCTTCTTTAGCGTTGGCCTCTTGGTCCGCCACTGTGAACATGGCCTTGAGAGTTCTCGGGGGTCCTGAGTCATCTGCCTGATTAACTCCTCGGATTTGCATCCGGCGAAAAAAGGCGTCAATGACCGTTTGCTCCGAAATGTCCTGGATCTCATTCTTCTTATTGGTGAAGCGCTTGATGAACTCGCGAAGAGTCTCATTCTTGCGACGATGGAGCTGCTCCAATCTCCCATCTCCCGGTTGGCCTTTCATAGGTCCCCAGCAAGTTGGTGATAAACTGCTCTCGTAGGTCGTCCCAACACTCAGTAGAGTTCTCCGGGAGTGCCGTAAGCCAGGTTTGAGCGGTTGGGGTCAAAGCGACTGGCAAATAATTTGCCATCACGTTATGATCTCCTACTACTGCGCTGACTACTAAAGCGTAAACTCGTAGCCAGTTCTTAGGGTCCCTCTCGCCATCGAACTTGTCGATGCCTTTAAGCTTGAAACCATCTGGCCAAATCACTCGGCGGAGTTTCGGGGTGAAGGCCTGAATCCCATCCAAAGGTCGTGGCCGCTGCCGCCGTGGATCTTCGCGATCTTGGCCATGGTCACGCTGACTGGCGGTTCTTTCGGCGTGATCATCGTTGTGCTGACTGCGATAGCTGTGAGAGTGCCGATCGTCTTCGACGCGTTCCCTCCTCTTGGCTTATATGTCGTGCCGGAGGTCATGGCCTACCAACTGTCGTGACCCGCCAACGGCGGAGGTGTGCGCCTTGCTCCGATTGCGCCAAGAGAGACTGTGTGCCATTGTGGTTGGGGCTGGGAGCGCCTCGTTCTGTTGAATAGCCGCCATCTGGACAATGGCTGTTGCACGGGCCAAGGTCTGGACGAGCGGGCTGTCAACCGGAAGATGTGGCGCGATAGTCTCGAGAAGAGTCTTCGAGGCAACCATGTTCGCTTAGGGTGTCGTATAGGCGTCTTGGTCCCTTAGCTTAACTGCGCGAAGCTCGTTCTGGACATTACACCCACGGATACGAAGTTGATGTAGCCACCTCGTTCCCGGCTGGTTGAGAAGCAGAGTGATGGTCGTCCGCGCCGAGAACGAAAACTTCCCGATAACTGCAGATCTCCATGCTCTCATCAGACTCTGAGTCAGAAAGAGAGAGAGGCTGACCTGCTTGCTTTGTCCGATGGGTTGGCCAGTGTTAATGACACCCACGAGCATGGTTGGATCTCATCGGTTAGGCCCGACAAGATCAGTAGATTGGTTTTCCGAGTGGTTACCTCCTATCCCGGCCTTGGGAGCCGCTAGCGTGAGGGTCGCAGCAAGGCTTCTGAGACTAGAGGGAGATGCAGTTGGGGATGTTGGGTCTTCATTGGGCCGGATCGGGTCCGTGCCCGTAAGGGTGATTCTGCCGAGTCCTTCCTCGCCCTCTTCGAGGAGAGATGCAAGGCGGGATCGCGAGAGAATCAATCTGTTGAAGGTACATGACAAATTCTCCAAGCCAAAAAGCAATGGTTTCCCTTGAATGTGTGCACCTTCTTGCTAAGAAATCTCCTCGGGAGGAGAAAGATGAAGTTTGCCGATACCGTCGGCGATGAAGTCGAGGGTGCCGAATCGCAGCATCTGCCCCAGCTTCAGAGCCACGGGCGGCGATCTTGATGAAGCCATCTAGCTTGAGCGATAATCTTGACGCCGCCCCCTATCTGGCACGCCAACTGTCGAATAGTGACTAACCAAGGGGTCACCATCGGCAATGAATTCGTATGGGGGCGTATGCAAGAACCAAACTAGATGGTAGCACAAGACAGGGAATTTATACAGGTTCGGGCCCTCAGCGCCGAGGTAATACCCTACTCATGTGCTGTGGGATTATGTTAGATCAAGATGTGGGATGCAAGGTGACTAAGATGATGGCGTGTATGCGATGTGGTGTTGTGTGTTTTTTATGGGTCCTACCCCCTCCATTTATATAGTGCAGAGGGAGATAGAATTACATGGTGGTATGTGGTACATGGTACCTAATTCGGTTATGCTGACATATGATATACATATATGATCTCCTAATTACATGGAGCTTGGACACATCCTCGGGAACTTCCTTGGAGTACCCGAGTGGTCTCTATCCCTAATCAGCCGACTTGGGTCGTCCCCGGACTGCTCCCTCATACGCTGCTGAATTTGCTTGCACAACCGCTTGAAAAGATTCATTAAGTGCTTACTCTTGAACTGACTAAATAAATTCGCACCCATGTGTCTCATGCACCACCGGGTATGCATGTCCGGCCACTGAGTAGCTTGAAGTCAGAGCCAAGCATAATTTCTTCGATCATCGTCAATAATCCAGCATGTCTGTCATGAATGATACACACATCTGGCCTGCCAACAACAATTGCATGCTTCACTCTCTCTAAGAACCAGTACCACCTCTCAGTATTCTCACCTTCCAAAAAAAGCAAATGCCACCGGTAGAATCTGGTTGTTGCCATCAACAACAATTGCTGTCTGGATTTGGCCCTTATACTTGCAAGTGAGGAATGTTCCGTCCACACAAAGAACTGGAGGACAATATTCAAATCCCTTGATGCACTGCCCTAAAGCAAAGAAAATCTGCTGCAGAACAAACTTCCCAATATCATCACCCTCTGCCTACAACTCTTTGAAATCATAATATGTTCCAAGATTCCTCTTAACTATGGCCACCAACAGGGATGTCATATTCGTATAAGATGCTTCATATGTCCCAAACCTCATCTCTAATGCCTTTTGTTTTGCCCTCCAAGCAGTTGCATATGAAATCGTGTACTGGAATTGTTCCTCCATGGCTCGAATGAGAGACCGAGGCTCATAGTTCACGTTCTTTGCTATTTGAGCCAGCATTATCTGTGCTACTATTGTCGATGTTAGGTTACTGTGCTTCTGTCTTATCTCAGTCACCATACAATTATGCCCCCTCACTATTGAATAAACCCAGTATTCAACCCAGTTTCCTTTAAAGGCATACACACGCCAAGGACAACCAGGAACCGCACATATCACATCATAAACACTTCCGCTCGACTTCACAACTCTGAGTTCCCTCATAAGTGAGAATGCCCAAAGCTTCACAGTTGTCAGCAGTTCTTCTTTTGTTCGGTATGTCTGTTGACGGTCCTTATTTGTAAAATTTTGTATACTTTTGACCGTCAACATATCTACAAAATAAAGGAATTCAAACTACATTGAGGCTAACATTAATGAGTTCCACAAGTTTTGGTGTAGTCTCATATTTTGCAGGCATGCACAAGAAAAGACGATTTATCGGCCGTATGCAAATCAGACAAAAGATAGAGTTTAAATTAAACATATTTTGAAAAGTCATCAAATGATAAAATGGACAGCACCATGATGAATAGCTCGTCGAGACGATCGAAACGCATATATTAATTGCTATATTCGGAGCTCGGATGAGGAAGAAATGAGCTCCGGAAGATGACGAGTCTGATCGGACTAGACCAAGTCGGCCGACCCAAGCCAGGTCGGCTGGCCCTTTTTTTGGTCAATTTGCCTCGGTTTCTTTCCCACACGCCAAGCAACAAACCTAAAGGCCATCCCAACCATCCATGCATGTCGGTTTTATCTAGAAACAGGGATTTCTTCACAAGAATGCATAGGATTCTAAAGGAACCCAATGCTACCGGTCTTCAACTACAAAATCGACTTGGGAAAGTAATCTAGACCGTCTATGGAGCATCTACACCGAATTGGAGACCCAGATGATGAAAAAGGTGGGCCGGCCGACCTACCCTAGGCCAGCCGACCCACCTCAAATGCCGCCTTGGATTCTCCTTCGGAGGGTGGCAACATGACAAGTGTCCCATGCTGTGGCACCCTCCCATTGGCTTGGGAACACTATAAAAGGACCCCCTCACCTCACTTTCACACCACCACACTTCACTTCATCCACTTCATTTAGAGTTGCTCTTTAGTTAGAGTAGATTAGTTGGGAGTTAGAGTCGAGTCGAGCTGAAGCCTCGGAGTTCCGGAAGTGTCTTCGAGAATTTGGGTAATGCTCTTGTATCCTTTCCTGTTTACCAAACGTATTCAGTAAGACTACTTCATTCATTTTATAAAGTGTTGAGCTTTATTTGAGATTGAGCATATCTACATATGTGAGTTGTGTGGATTAGGCTTACCGGTAGCTTGTATTCGTCTGGAATCAGTTTAGGTTCTCACTCGTATACTTAGAGAGCTAGGTATTGAACCTATATCATCTTCCTAGGATCCGAGGAAGGTTGATTAGAAATAGTAGCAGACGTGGTGTCTGAGACTAGGACTAACTCGATTTACACCCGGGCCCATGTATATGTGGTAGGTGGTGACAGCCCTATCCATCCGTAGATATTAATTATCTCGTGCGTAACCCACAGCGTTCGGCTTTGGATCAGTAGAGCAAAATCAGAACGATCATAACCATTCGGGATTCCAATTCAGGATAGCGGGTGGTAGTGAGTGTCCGAGCTCCGACGATGAATATTAAGTGAACCACTACTCGTTATTGCCCAAGCTCTCTCAATAAACTAAATCACACAACATTTGCGAACTTATTAAACTCGTCTCATTGTTCTCCCAACTGTCTGCCTAATTATTGTAGCATTCTACTTAGTGTGTGTGTTTGTGTGTGTGTCACCGGTTTATTTATCGTATCATATTTACCCCTTAGCTAGCTGGTTGATATATCAATAATATAGATATTAGAATTATCTTTCTCCCTCATTCCCTGTGGATTCGATACCTTGGAATACTCCTAGGTGAAAACTACAAGCGATATCCGTCCGCTTGCAGATTAATTTCTAAGAGCGTAAGAATCGCCAACAACGTCGCTCCTTGAGTCACCTCATTCTGGTGGTATTCTCAGGCTGTTTGAGTGCCTTCTCGGATAGATAGCTCCGCAAATATTGATGAGTTTAACTCGATCGGCACGATAGTTTGGAACCTACCGGTACTCTCATCGTCTGACACATCTTCCTCAGGGACTTGCTCATGCTCAGCATCCTCGGCCTCCATCTCTGCAACTATAGCTTCAATATGCTCCCCCTATCTACCGCACATGTGGATACCTGTGTTGTTTGTTGGTCACTTGATCCATCCTCTGCCTCCTCCAGCTCCCTCACCTCTTCCTGCACCCCATCCTCAGTCTCGTCGCCATCTACTACATGTGCTCCTTCTACATCCGTACTTTCGACAGGTTCATCCAACGTTTCTTCAATCTACCGCCTGTATTTCGCCTGAACAAGAAGTGCTACTGGCACTCCTCGTTCAGTAGCGTTCTCAACATAACGCCTCCATCCTCGTGTTGCCTTTATCGGTAGCAACTCCTAATAAGGTCTTTCCGTTGCATGCTAACAATAGCACTGATATTCAAACCATATTCTTTAGGGTTCGTTTGGAACGTCCTTAACATCTAGTTTTCTAGCCCTGCTAACTTTCTCTCTGTGGGCCTTGATATCCCTAACACCACTGACTGGAACATGGATAGGTCTACTCCGTCTAGACCAAAATTGATATCCCCTTGTCCATAATACACATTAAAATATTTTCAGTCTGACATTTTGACCCTGCAAAAAAATAATAAATTTTTTATTCTTCCTGTACCGACAAAAACATCTTAGATTTATCGGTTTTAATCCTTGCGTACTATATATGCATTAAACCTACGTGCATTATGCTTCAAATGAATCGCGCCTACTATTACCCTAACGACAAACCCACACATGCCCTCTAAATTTCTAAACCCTTACCCTAAACTAGAAAAAAAAGAAACATACACACTAAATCTACGTATTATCATCCCTTATAACCCTAGTTATAACGCTAAATATAATCTACAATCTACCCTAAATATTATCATACATTAAATCCTAAAACTAATGTACATATGTCATACAAAAACCCAACCTGATTATTATCCTAATTTAAACCCCTAAATTGAATGTACATAAATGATACAGAC
Organism: Raddia guianensis; assembly: GCA_036346415.1. NCBI lineage: Eukaryota > Viridiplantae > Streptophyta > Magnoliopsida > Poales > Poaceae > Raddia > Raddia guianensis. The sequence goes on from CM070537.1 coordinate 8,969,330, forward strand.
AATACACCTAATTATTATCAAAACCTAAACCCTATATGTAATCTAAAAACAGAATATTAAAATTACCATATGCCATATTGCTATCCTACCTTGTTTTCATTCATTATAACATAGAAACTAGGGGAGGGTCAGAAAGTTACCTCTTTTTTTTCTCTCCTCCTTTTTTCCCCCCGCCTCTCGACTCTCCCAGCACAAATGGCACTGTGCCGAGCAAGCGCCGCACGCGGGCTACTTTAAAGGGAATTTGCGCCCGTCAGTCGGGCGCTAAATTCCCACGTCGAAAAAACACCCGTCCGTCGGGCAGTTTTTACAGCACAGTGCAAAAGGTGCTATTAAACGCCCGATAGACGGGCTTTTTTACCTCGAACATGCCCCGGGCCTTTGGTCCTATTGACCTCCCATTGGTCCGGCGATTATTACTGTTCGCCTTTGGTCCAGTTTTGGAGGGCTATTTTTTAATTAATTATAACGGGAAATTATTTTGGTAATTTTAAAGTAAAATAAAGCCAGAACGGTATAATAAATTCATTCACGCAATACATGATTGCATGCAAACATGTGCACTGTATGGCATGCATGTACTTACACATGCCAAGCTACTTTGGCGCATGCACACATGCAGAATCATCTGTAAGTTCTAGCAAAACCTGCTCTACTTTGGCATGCATGTACTTCTACCAGTCTGCCTCCATGCCACGGGTCTTCAGCCAGCCTGCTCTTGCGCTGTAAGAATGCCAACACACTACCTGCGTTCGCATACACAACTGCTCTGGCCGAAAAATCACCAGAAAAATTTCTCCTCCTCCACATCCAATCCATTAGCCCTCGAACACGCCTCCCAGTGCGCCACCGTACGGTCTTCGCGCACGGTAACATGCTGCACCCTGGTTGTACGATTACGACACGGTAATTGTTAGCAGTGCTATGACGCCGCCCCTGTGCAATAACCGGTAGTATCACCACTGTCATGATACCGCCGCTGCTCCGATCTCTCCGGCCGTCTCGCCACGTCTGGTGGCCGATCTGATCGCGAGCACCGAAGCTACCTTAGCTTTCCATTGTCTTTGCTGGTTACATCGTAGTACCCAATCACCACATCTCGTGCGATCCTTGTCAACAGCAACCGTCGGACGGTCTAGGCCTCACCCGGAGTTTTCGACACCACCGATCGATCCGCCGATCGCCGAAATGCTCCATCTTGCTTCGAACCTAACATTTTCCTTCGGCGCACGCGTGTATGCATATATATTCCTCGGATGTCCTATAGATCATCCGCATCACCAACCAAAGCTCCGATACCACTTATGAGAAAAACGGGTGTGACACGATCTAGAAACAACAACAGAGGCACGATATTCTCAGGCTACATCTGTGGGGCAATGATTATGGGTGCTCCTCGTCAACAATGCAGCCAGCCGCCGTGGGTCGTGGCCACAAGCCGGCCGCGACCTCCTGCGATTTTATGCCACCATATGGTCGTTCGATGGTGACACAAGGGTCACCTCCATTTATATAGTGGAGGCTAGAGAAGAGTTCGACTACTACTCAAACCAATCCTGCCTTTTATAAAACAGAGTCCTTGTAATCTACTAGTACACATATTCGACGCCAACTCTAACAGTATGTACGAACGTACGTATGTACACGTATTTATGTATGTATGTTCGTAAAAACACAGTTAATTACTAAGCTATTCCTGAGCATATATATACACACACACAAATATGTTGATCGTCACATGTTTCTGCTGAATGAACAAAAACGCCGGACGTTGGTGCAAAGTTTAGTACCAGACAGAAAGTGAGAGGGGAAGACCACTTTTATAAGGTGATGCTTTCTCCATCCTTCAATGGATTATAGAATGGTGTAACATCCTTATTTTTAAATAAATCAAAATCATATACATTATGGCATTGCATTGCACGAAAAATATTACAAAAATATTTTTAAACCTTTAAAATGATTTGTAACCTCAAAACTTATCTTTGTTTCTAAAACTAATTTGTTGAATTAAAAAGGTTGCAAAGTAAAAAAAAAAATTGCATTATTTTTTGATTTATAAAATTAAAAATGTTAACTATTGAATTTTGTTTAGACTGATTTGATTTGAAATTATTTAATTCTGCTAAGGAATCGGTGGCTGTTGAGTCACATGTGGAGGCATTGTTGAGGCATTGTTGTCGTGTTGTCGTGTTGAGGCATTGTTTGGATTTTACTGCAATTTTGGATTAGTCGAGGATTGTTCGGTCATGCTAAGTGTGTTTTGGTTTAGTGTTTTTGGTTTTGAGCATAGAATTCTTTGTTAATGATAGTATAATGGACTAACCTTACTGGAGAGGTAAGGTGTGTTGTTTTCTTTATGATCGCCACTGTGATGCAGGTAATAGCGGTTACGTGGCTGACGCTTCGCGGGGACAGCTTGAGGCTGGTGCGTCCGAAGGTGTGCAGACGACCGGGTTCAATGATGTGGCGGTCACATGAGGAGGTGTAATGGAGAAGCTTCTTGACAGCAAGGAGTCAGGGACAGCTGTAGGCAGCCGCGTCGGTTACTTGGTGGCGAAGTTGATCTCATTGATGGGCCCAGACGTGGACCGGCAACCGAGGAAGCTGCAACGATATTTCCCAAAGTAATATGTCGAGAATATTACTCTGCGGGAGTGTGTTGTTTAGTGCATGAGTTGTACACCACTCATCCTCAAATGAAGGGTGGAGATGGGCTCTAGGATTTAGGGCATCTCACCCTTGTGCTATAAATAGAGGGGGAGGAGTGCACCTCCTTCTCATCCACTTGGAGCTGAAAATTTTAGAAATAGAGAGTGTGAGTTGGGTGAGTTTGGATGGCACTTAGAGTGATTGCGGCCATAAGGAGTGTGGCTTGTAATCTTCCAACTTCTATGCAAGGAAATCTTTCTTCTTCATGAACATCTTGTGTTGATTTGCTCCTATTTCTTCTTCCTTTTGTTTTCCAATTTGGAGCTCTTGTTTGATGATGAATCTTGCTGATTTCTTATTGATTCTTGGTGCTCTACGATGCCTTGAGGCTTTTAATAGATTTGACACACTCTTTGCAACCAAATGAAAGGCAAGAGGTCATATTCTTGACTTATTGTGAATCCGTGCAGAAACTTTCCTTCACGCAACAGTAAACTTTCCTCCACGCAACAGTGAAATTTTTAGAAATATATAGAACAATCATTTTAGGGGTGATTGTAGTTTGAAATGACACGTGATTTATGTACCCATCTGTGGTAAAATTCGCAAGGTTACTGGTTTCCTAGTTTGAGAGCTATGAGGTAAATACCGAGTCCCAAACTCTTAGATCTGTGTTCATGATAGTTCTTAGTATTTGATTTTTCGTAATTTGTGTGGATGTAATTGGAGGATCAAATTTGGATGGAAGCATCACGACTCACCCACCTGGGTGTAGAAAACATTTGAAAAATCCTGAAGCCTCCTAAGGGCAGGAACCTTCCTCTCCTTGCAAGACAAATTTCTATGAATCTCCTTTTTGCTTTTGATAAAGCAACTTTATTGGTTTGAATGATTTGCCTTGTCTCCAATTGCTTTGGCTGGTTGAGGAGGTGGAAAGTGGTAAAAAAAAGACCTAATTCTCGTCCACTTTTTTCCGATGGGCAACACCTCTTTTTTGTGCACATGGTGTTTCACTTGAAATTTGAATTTCGTCTAGGTTGGACTACCGAGACGAATCTTTTGGTGCGAAGTGCTTAGAGGGGTTGCGTATTACAAAATGAAAGCATCAAAATTGATTGGCATCTATTCACCTCATCTTGCCGCCCAGCTCCGGTCTTTAGTGGCTCTATAATTTCAAAGTTAGTAATTAGTTATTTATCGCTTTTGGTGGACCCTACCATCCTCTTTCCTTTTTCCTCTCTCCCGGCTCCCACCTTCTCCCCTGGTGCTATCATCTCTTTGCACTGACCCTTTCTCCCTCGTTTCTCTCTCACCACCGTCCCCCCCTATTTCCTCCTCTCCTCTATTTCCTCTCAACCTAGCTTAGCTTGCAAGTTAGATCTATTTCCCCTATGGAAGATACCCAAATCCCTCTGTCTCCTTGGAAACACTCCGCACCATGGGAACTTTCATTACCTAGCTGATTCGCCATCCCCTTCTCGCTATAAAATCCTGAGCAATCCATCTTCTCCCTTTGACGTTTCCTCACAATTGTTCATAGGTGAGCCGTTTTGACCTCTCGAACTTCTCACTATGCATCATCCTACTACGTTTAATCCATTTTGCTCCTTCGCCGCAGGAGACTCTCGCTAGATCGCCATGAATTGTTTGCCTTAGACCTTGTCGACGTCTTCGCTGAAACCGCTGTTCTCATCGAATCCATCGCCACCAGTAGACCACTCTCCTCTCTGACATTTGTTGTCCTTTGATGCAGCGCACTTTGTCGGGGATAAAATCACGGCCCATTGCCATAGCTGACTCCCTGACGGCCTAATCGAACAGCCTCCTGGGGCCTGGCTCCCTGGAAGGTTCTATCAGGCCCATATGCATCCTGCCGAACAGCTTCCTGGTCAGCACGGTGCGTAACGGTCTAAGATTCGTGTTTGAGTCCGACTCGAACAAGAGTTCTGTACGGCTACGTGAAGACCCGGACGTGGTTTCCCGGATTGGAGCAGACATCGTGATCCCCAAGAATTGGAGTATACCTTATCTACCTCGGGGTATATTTGGCATGTATCGAGTTCGCAATGGACTCGTGGTCAGCCCGGCACGATTATCCCTCGGTAGGTCGGTTGTTCAACACTATATAAACAAGGCCCCTACGGCGTATGGGGGCAGGTTTTTCAGGCCAATCCTATGCGACTTGAAGCTAAGATCGCATACTTGTTTCCTGTACAAAGACAATCTCGCCGAGACCTGTTCGTCTCGTCGAGTTTCCTCTTGTAATCCTCTTTGATATAAAGAAAGGCTGGACGTAGGGCTATTATCTCCTCTAAGAGGCCCGAACCAGGATAAAGACCCTGTGTCTCCCTGTTGCTCGTTCATCGCCGTTTGCCCTACTCGACAGAGTCTTCTATCTCCCTTTCTCAAGAACCTTAGTTGACTTGGGACCGATATACCAATCGACGACACACTCGTTTTTCACGCTCATCAGCGCTGTAGTTTTTCGGAATTCCACTTCGCCGCCTCCCCCTTCCCCTCCTTCGGACGGCCATGTTGTCGCGTCGCCTCGTTCACCCAATGGCTAAGCGGAGGTCAGCAGCCCTCTTCCCTTACCCCTCATATGCTCTCCACCCTCCTCTCCTACACCGATGCAGCCGCCGGCATATGCACTATCACATCACCATGGCCACTGCCACCTCCTCCTCATCGTGCCCTCACCCTGCACCTACCTGCGCCGAGCCAATCACACCACCGCCTCCCTAACTCTCGTCGTCGGCGACCCATCCCCATCGTGCCTTGCCGGATCACATCTTGGAACTTAGGGCACTTGTAGTGCAGTATCTTAACTTGTTTCTTGTTATGATAGCTAGAATAGAAAGATGATATGACAGAGAATTAATGTAGAGTGAAGGAGATTGTTTCTGTTTTGAAAAATGATTTCTACGCACATCCCAAGCTAATGAAATAATCTTGAAACCCGCATTGAGGGCGCGCTAGCCCCCATCCAGCTCGCATGCACCTGCTGCGACGCCTCTCACCGCGCCCGCCTTGACGCAGGGGTGGATCCAGGATTTTGAGTTGGGGGGTGCACACTTACTGATTGCGGCTGGCGGTGGAGGCGCCAAGGCGGAGCAGGCCGGGGCGGGGCGGACCGTGGGGTGGGGGTGGCGGACTGGGGTGGAGGCGGCGACGGGAGAGCTAGGGTTGGCAGAATGGGGAATTTGGGGGATTTTCCCCCCAAATTTTGCTGAGATGGGCCGAATGGGTCGGGGAGGGGGGCAAGTGTCTAGTTGAAAATGCTATTGGGTCATTTTAGTGGGCTGCTCAAGGTGAAAAGGCCAGAATATCTCATGAAATAGTCTTTTTCTTTTAATATAAAACCTAATAGGCATATATGGGGTTAAAATTTTCTAAAAAATTGAGGGGGTGCCCGGTGAGGGGGTGCCCGTGCATACCGGGCAACCCCTGGATCACCCCTGCCTTGACGTCTAGCTCGATGCGCCCACGCCGATGCAACGTCGAGTTCACCGTGATGCCCTGCTCTTCGCGCCCTATGCCAAGTCGATCTCGCCGCAATGCCCAGCTCATCGTGCCACCAAAGTTGTTGCGCTGCGCAGCATGCTGCTCGCCGGCGTCATGGCCGACGAATTGTGAAGATGGGAATGAGGAGGAAGGTTGCTTTGGAGAGAGAAAAGGGGAGTACTAATGATGGAAACAATGTGAACATACAATGCAATGGAGTCTTGGTTTCTTCTATGATTTGTAGGTGACATGGTAGCTGTATGAATGATGTACATAAATTTTGCATTGCAATTGCCCTTACTACATCATTTTGTGGTTGAACTTATATTTAATGTTTTCGCTGTTCGAGACATGTGTGCCTAATACATGTAACAATTTCCATGTTAGCATGCACACTCCGACGTAATAAATTACTTCGATAAAGGCACTACAGGAAAAGTATATTGTGTCGAGTGCCGAAAATTGTATCGACGGCCACATCAAAATCGTCGACATACTTTCATTACCCTCCACGGCCAACATGTTCCCATCGGGATACTGTTCACAGTGCCGTTACTGTCGATGGCTACAAACAAAACCGTTGAGTGTACTACAACGTTTGACTGGGACAGAGACGGCGTTAGTTTGTCGCGACGTCCATCCGTTAGCAGTCGAGAGTAATCATTTTAATATTTAGTTTCTCCTTGTTAATTATAGTCATGTTAATTTATTTAGAAAGTAGAAAAAGCCATTTAATGAATTTGTTTTTTTACATCTATATTGGAAATTTGAATTTTCTTTGATATTGGGAAATTTGGTTGGAAATACTAGGTATAGTTACGAACGAAACATACGATACCGTATGAAAATCTAGAACTTATCTAGAAAACACCCACTCACGTAGCAGTCGGATGCTTGGCAATTTGTAATTTTTTCACCGGTGATGTTATTTGATCCATAAAGGTCGATAAAATGCATATGAACATCAACATACATGTTTTTGTATTTTTAAAAATTTAAATATGTTGCGTTGACCGTCGAGGGCTACAGAGGGTAAAACCCTCGAGATAGGATGTTTTCTCAACGACCACCATTGGAACTGTCGAGAAAGTGCAGTTTTCTCTAGTAAAGTCAAACAAAACCGTCGAGTATATAAACTATCGTCGACCTTCTTGAAAATGAACGACGAGTGAAACTCCATCCTCTCTCGACGGCTCAAGCACTGACAGTCGAGTATTCTATCAAAATGCAAATGTCTAGGGCACATAACTCGATGGCTTAAAGCATGGCTATCGCAGAAACTTGTCTCAACGGCTAAGACATCGAGAACTGCAACCTCTCTCTATGGATCACACTCGAGGGCCTACCATTTCCTGATGGCTTCTGTGTGGTTGTCGACACTAAAGTCAATTCCTGTAAGGAGGTATTTGATCCAATGTTCTAGAATTTGTGCATACTAACTTGCTTGTTTTAGGGACTAAACACAGGTAAGACAGAAAAGGAGCTGATTCTGATTTCGGGTTCCAACATAGTTTGTATGAGAGCCTGATTGTAGGTTGAGCCATAGATAGTTGGGTTAGGTTGAGAATTATTATATTAAACATATTTTTTTCAAAATGGTTGCTGTATGCCGTTATCTCATAGTTATTTTGCTTAAATTACTTATGTTCTCATATTATTTGTTTACCTGATTTCTAACTTTTACCCTAAATTCAAATTTTTAGATGTTGACTATCATCACCCTTGGTTTAAAGGAAGCAGGATTTTGTGATCACCTTTGGGACTTGATGTAACAGGTTGTAATAGCCCATGGGCCCTCTGGCCCAAGCCGGCCTAGCCCAAACCGGTTTTATAAGCAATGGGGGGGGGGGGTGTGGGGATCCGGTTTCCTCCAAGGAAACCACCCCAGCCGCTGCCCCATCTCCTCCTCTCCTCCCTGTCATCCCCAGCCGCCGCCCCATCTCCTGCCCTCCCCACCGGGTCACGCCGGCGCCGCCGTTCCGAGCCACCGCCACCGAGTCATCGCCGTTGTGCAATCGCAGCAGTGCAGCCGCCGTGCGTGCTGCTGCCATTCCGTGGCCGCGCCATCGCCGTCTTGTCGCCTTGCTCGTTGCCCGGTTGTCTCGGTTGAAGGCCATCGGCAAGAGACAAGGGGAGGAGGCGATAGTGAAGGAAGAAGGTATAAATTGTAAATTGGGTTTGTTCTACTTTTGTTTAACTGCTGCAAAGCCTGAGATAAGGAGATTTCTTGTGGAATTAATGTCCATTAGATGTTAGATGTGGGTATTAGCGGTGGCTAGTGGAGGATGGAATTTAGTGGTGTGATTCTGTATGCAGCAGCGTATTTAGCAATTTTGGCATGTTTATGTTGAGAATCAGCGTTCGACCTTATTACAAAAGTAGAGCGTAACGACTTTATCTTCGTTTTGGATATAAGAAAGGGTAAATCGGGCGATGGATGTAAAAATTATGACTGTTTTAGTGTTGCTATCCAGAATTAATATTTGTTGAATTTCGCGGATGTTAGTGATATGAAAGAGATGATTTATGTAAATGGAAAGAAGGGATGTGCGTAGGGGCATTATACATTATATGTTGCCTTGTTTGGGTGAGTATTGTATTGAGATGAATCGCATTTTGTAGGTGGTGGTGCGACTTCGTCGTCTATCGGGCGTCGTGCTAGCCCCGGTGAATAGAAGGGAAGTATATGTTATTTAAAGATTTAACATCGATGAATGTTACTTGGTGAAGATATGATTATTGAGGCAATGCAAATTCTACTGAGTTATACTTGTTATTGAAATTGTTTATTGGTATAAGTTGCATCTCTGGCATTGCATACATATGACAGGACCTACCCTCGGGTAGGCATCCCACTGATGTGGGAGGGAAAAGCCCTACTTCGGTAGGCACTCCACGGGAGTGGAGTATTTGGTCCCCGGCCTTGATTGGACGGGTAAGGGTGTGCACTGACGGGAGACACTCTAGCTATACCGGTATGAGCTCACAGATACATAGCACAACGCATTGCATTGCATTCATTGTTGAATTGAGATTGTTACAGAAACAGTGGTTTGATGGTTGAGGTTTGGTATTAAGTTGTGGTATTGTTAAAGTAATCTCTTTGTTTGATGTATACTTCCTGAGTGACTGAGTCGTGGACTCACCCTTGCCTTTTAATTGTTTTTAGGTAATCGATAAAGACGACATGCATGGGAGGGCTTAGCACAGATCAATTTGGCACAAGAACTCACAATTTAATATGGTTGTTAGATTTAAATTGAGTTATCTTATTTTCTAAGCTATTTAGAGGACTATTCATTATTCTCATCTTATGTGGAGATGAATGTTCAATTGGTTTGTTGGTTAATTGGTTTGCTCATTGTTTAATATCTTAGTCGCCATCATTAAGGTATTGCTGATTTGGTATATGATGTTGACTCCAGTTGGGATGAGGTGGTTCTATGAATTGATTGTGTGATTGTTGGTTATATACCGTTAATGGGAGTTGTTTATATATCCGGTGTTGATGGTTGATTATATATGCAACAAATCTGTTAATTGTCTATGTGAGAATTAGAGCAAATCATGGGGAGATGCTGTCGAAATTTGTAATTTTTCGTAAAGTTAGTAATATTCCAAGCCCTGTTGGGTTGGGGTGTTACACATGTCCAATACCAAAGGCAGCTACTTTACACTAGAAATTTCATCACATACCATGGTGTGGCGCAAATTACATTACACACGAGACCTGAAAGATCTAGTGACCAATTTAATTTAGCGCCATCCATGTCAAGATACACGATACTTTGCAAGATTGTGCAAGGGAGGCTATTCTTCATCACCAAGAGCTAGGAGGAAGTGTGAGGAGGATCATTCAATAGGCTGTCAAGCCAAGTGGGACAAAACACAAAATGTCGCTTACATGCGAAAGGTGTGGAACGAAAGCTTGCATGGGTGATTGAACATAATGTGGGCTTAGTTGAAGAACATAAAAGATGGTGCACCGTTCAAGAGGAGGAGTCCAAGTTCAAATGGAAAAGTTGAAAGTCCACGAAGAGAATATTGTTCTAGCAGAAGAAGAGGCTCTCGCTCTCGCCAAGCCAAAGCTAGATGAAGAATACTAGCAACTCTTAGAGTCAATGAATCTTAGCGTGGAGATGATGAAGATGATGACAATAAATATGAAGAGCTGAAGGTTACTAAGTCTATGTAGTCATTAAGATCTTAGAACAATTATTATCTCTACTTTTTGTTGAACTATTGACTGGTTTAATGGTTGGTTTGGTTTATGTGTGGTTGCACTACATCGGCCTCTTATGATGTGGCTAGCCTACTTTCGGTTGTGCACTCCTTTGCTTCTTAATCAAGATAATTTGGTGTGTTATTTTGGATGTTATTACCTCTCTCTCACTCCGTTTCATTCATTCTAACCTTATTTCAGAATTCTACTAGATAGTGAACACAAGTTGATCAACGTCAGATACGTCTGCTGCCAGTCGTGGCCAAGGTATACACCAAGGTGGACATGGAAAAGGCTTCCATTGGCGCTTACGCGAACAACAACCCTCTCCCTACCATTCCTAAAGATCAAGAATTATCAACTCCACCTGCTCAATTTCCTCAGCTCCAACAAGTGTTAAATATGCATCTCCAATCGTTCCAAGCTATTCAACAATTTGTCTGCCCCTGTTCAAGTTCAAGATCAAGAACAAGGACAACATCAGTATCACTCTCATTACAGTGATTTCATGAGAGCTAGATGATCGGCCTTTACTAGATCTGAAGAGCCTCTCATGGCCATGGACACTACTAGGGAATGAATGTTCATAAGCGGTTCAAAAATTCCGAGGCGAGCCTTTACAAGCGGTTTATTAGCCACAAGCCAGAAGAGCACCTTTAGAAGCGGTTGGGGACACGAACCCCTTCTAAAAGTCAAGCAACCGCAGCGGTTCATGCCCCCAACCGCTTCTAAAGCACTACAAGCGGTTGGGGACACGAACCGCTTATAATGCTTGGGCTTTAGCAGCGGTTCGTGCCCCCAACCGCTTGTAAAGGCCCATTTTTCAAATAGATAAAAGGAAAGCTCCCCCTATCTAAATAGATATTACACGCTGGTGAGTTGGCTAGCTGGGTGAGATGTGGCTCACGTGGAGGGATGAGGTCCTGGGTTCAAATCCCACCTCCCCCAATATTATTTGGCTTTTTTGGCACCACTAGAAGCGGTTCCTAGAACCGCTTGTGATGCTCCGTGAGGCCCCCCAATATTATTTGGCTTTTTTGGCACCACTAGAAGCGGTTCCTAGAATCGCTTGTGATGCTCCGTGAGGCATCAGTCGCGGTTGCTCATAAGCCGTTCGTGAAACCGCTTGTACAGGGGTTACCAGCCGCTTGTATTGCTGGTTTCCCTAGTAGTGGGATTGGCTTATGGATATGAAGCGTAAGCGAGACATGAACCTGTGCACTGACCAGGAGTGCGTTAGTTTTGCTTGCCGCCAACACTAATTAACATGATGCTGTCGTGTGGTGGGATAACTACCAAGAATCACATGAGAATCTTGATACAATCACTTGGGATCAATTCGACGAAGCTTTCATTTTTGCCTACGTGCCTAAGGGAATTATGGAGATGAAAAGACTTGAGTTTCATCGTCTGCAACAAGGAAATATGCCATATCTGAGCATGTAAACAAATCTAATTATTTGGCTAGGTATGCAACTACAGAAGTGGTTAAAGAAGAAGACAAGATTTGGAGATTCATGGAGTGATTGATCCCAGTATCAAGGTGCTCATTGCTTCCAATTTCTAAAAAATGATAAACAAGGCTCTTGTTTAAGAAGGCATTGAACACCAGCGTATGGAGAAGCGTAAAAGGATGTTAGCCTAAATGCAATTGCATGTTAGCCGTAATCTTGACTTGTTCGTGTTTAGGTGTGAGTTAGTCTTGCATATAGGATAATTTAATCACGTTTTAAGTTAACGTGCTTTGCATATGGCCAGAAACGTGCTGAGTTCACGTTGTGGACAAGGTTTTTAGTCAGTGCATGGTTATGTGTTAGTCACATGCATCCAGAGTTAGCTAGTTAGTTCCTTGTTAGTGCATGGACAAGTGCTGGCCGACGGATGGATGCTGGAGCTGTACGTTGCAGCAAGCCATTCAAGGAGTGGTGCATGCGCGCGTGTGGTGCTAAAGACCAGGACTCCGGAGGGAGGTGCAGCGTGTGATCGGTGCGGCGTGAGGGCCGGGCGCCGAGTCTTCAGGATCTGGAGGCGTCGTGCAACGTTTGTCTGCATGGCGAACACTTCGTGTGGATCGTGGGCGTCTGCGTGCGGTGTATGCAACGATCGTTGTTCATTAGCTACGCTATTTAACTTGTACTGATGTTGTTTATTTGAGTGAGTTGAATGCAAGAGAAAAGGCATCAGTTGCCGCAAAGCTTCGTGCGTGTGTTCCGCAAGAGCCAAACTCATTCCTGTGTTCATCTCCGCGTTTGTTGTGCGAGCTTTGATTCTTGGGCCTGATTCCAACATTGCAAGCATTAAGCAAGTCTAAGCTAATGTTTGCTCACTTCCAGCCCAATTGGTTTTCTGGCTATCGGGATCATTCAACACCTAAAGCTAGCAACACAAGCTGATCAGAGCTATCAACTTCCTTACAGACCTCGTCAACTCCCCGTTAACTATGCTTCGCACGACACTAATGCTGTGGGAATCCAATGCTTTCACCGCAATCAGTTGGTCCATTTTTCTATTAAGTGTCCCCAAAATTGTTTGCTTATGACATTACTTCTGTTCAACTTGGGAGCTACTTCTTATGCGCCACCAACCACACTAACTCTAGGTATAGGAAGAGGTCAAGTAAACCACCATGTCACTTTAGAGGAAGCCTAGAATGCTGCAAGAAATGTTCTTGGTAAGTTTATGGTTAATTCAATTTGAGTTACAGTTATTTTTGATTCTGGTGTATTGCATTGACTCATATCGAATGAATCCGTGTAATCAAATAATTGGAACATAGTTGGGTTAAGTGATCCCCTAATTATCCAATGACCAGGAAAGTCCATGAGGACTGATAGAGCATGTCCTAAATTGGGGATAGTTATTAAAGGAGTCAAGTTTCTACCAAACCTTATCCTACTAGATGCTTAAGGGATAGAAGTTATTTTAGGCATGGAATCGTTAGCCAGACATTTAGACTGTGTTAATCGGTTTATTTTCATGTCAATGAAGATGGAAATCTATTCAAGTTTTCATCTAATGCCTTTGCTAAGGCGACAAGTACTCTTAACCAATCAAAACGAGTAGCATTGGAAAATATACTAGTTGTTAGCGAATTTCCTAATATTTTTCCTGATGATCTACTAGGCATGCCGCTTGATCGTGCTGTTGAATTTGTCATCGACGTAGCACCTGTAACGGCTATCTACTAGTTGATTTGAAGAAGGAAATGGAAGAATTAGAGCCGAAAGTTTTAGTTGACCTAGCTAGTTCATCACCCTAGGGAGCTCCCATTATTTTTTCGATTTTGGTGCTGCACTTGGCCGGTCGTCGCAGGCGCAGTTGCTGGCCGTCAACGTGTCCTCGACGGCGTGCATGATGATCGGCTTGAGGGCACGTTTAAAGGCTTTTTTTTTATTTTGCGTTCACTTTCCCCATTCTATCCGCATGTGTTCTTGGCTCCGGTATCTTCGGCGACTCCGGCGACTCGTCTCTCCGATTTGTTCGCCTGTGTGGTCGGCTCCAGCGACTCGGAGGGATCCTATTTGTAAGCATTTTGCCGATGTCTCTCTAATTTGCTCGATTGGTAGCTTATAGAGTTTTTTTTCACTTTTTTATACTGTTTTTTCAGTACTTCTGTACGGTGAAATTTCTATACAATCGTACTGAAAAAGGATCGCCTGCACGAAACGCAAAACGCAGGCGCCTGTGTTTTAGTTGGCCCCTTATTTTTTTGCCAATAAGAAAGACAACACGTTGAGAATGTACGTGGACTATAGGTCTCTGAACGAGGTGACTATCCACTGCTGAGGATTGATGACTTGATCGGCTTAAAGGTGCATGTGTGTTTTTGTTGATCAATTTGAGATCAGTCTATCATCACATCAAGATCAATAAAAGAAGATATGCCAAAGACTACCATCACAACTTGGGAGTATACCGTTATGTCGTTTCGTTTGACTAACAAGCCTGCTTACTTCATGGTTCTAATGAACAAGACTTTCATTGAATTCTTCGACAAGTTTGGTGTTGTGTTCATAGATTATATACATCTATCCCAAGAATGAAGAGAAGTATGTCGAGCATTGGATGTTAGTATTGGAGAAACTCCAAGAACACAAGCTTTATGCCAAGTTTAGCAAGTGTGAGTTCTATTTAACATTTTATTTTAACTAAGAAAGTTCCACAAATTTTGATGTTTATTTGAGAGAAGATATCAATAAAGATAAAATGGAGTAAAAGCCACACAAATTGTCGCAACCCTAGCTTCACCGGGATCAACTGACAATCAATTGCTAGTCTCATAGATCAATGCTACCAACTTATGAGCGACAGTTTGTTGAACATCATCACACAGTTACAAAATAACTAAGTGAAATTACATATTATGCAAATTAAAGTAATTGTTACACAACTACTTATTGCAGTAGTTTGATTTAGAGATGACGTAATATTGTTCTAATATATCAGAGTGCGGAATTTCAAATATGCCGTGAAAAAAGTATGATGATGCTCCAATCCGATCCTTAAGCATCAGCTAATCCTCATCAATGCCCGGGACAAGATCCTCCTGATCCTGAAGAAAGACAGGACCTATGTCGTCTCCTGAATACAATTTATCCATGGTTTTGTATAGTGAGTATACGGCTACACAGCAAGAGTTCTTATAATGATGCAAGGGTAATAACAAGAACATGGTGGTTATTTTGCATAAATAACTACTCTAGTTAAATTATTTAAAGTTGTGTAAAACAAATTTGTAGAGCAATTAGTATTGATACAGATTCCCAAGAATAACACGCAGAGCTCGGCTTCCAAAGCCCCTCCGAAGAACACATCTGCCTCGAACAACTCAACCAAAAGCCTCGAACAACTCAACCAAAACCAAACCATCAGGTTATATTTTTAACACATGATACTACCATGTACGACCTTTCTCCCCACCCATGACCGTGGGAACGGCTATCATGATAGACTTAACCTCTACAGAGTGTAGCACACTTCACCCATATGCCTAGTGGTACTTTTATGTCTTAGCACTTCCTATGGAGCATAGACCAAGTAACGATATAAGGCGATTCATTAGTTTCTTTTGTTAACACTGATACCTCCTCTAAGGATTCGACACTACGGGTCCCCCTCTTGAGCCTACGGACCACAGCCCGATCTTTTCAAGGTAAAGTGTGTTAACAGTTTTTCCTAATTACTAAGTCAGGACTAGCACATGTTGGTCGACATGCTAATGCTAGCACTTTTGGTCGCGCTTGTATGGTTTGGACGGACTAGCACACGTCAAGAGTCCTTAGACCAAAGTGACTACCTCCACAACAATCCTCAATCCACAAAACCACCCGACTTGCCATCTTTAGTCAACACACGCCACGTAGGTTTTAGCTGATTAGGTTATTAAAGTAACTCAGCACCTCCAATCATACCAAGTCACAAGAGTAATTAAATGATGAACCTAATCAACTACCAATCCACGAGCACTAGCAACTATGCACAAGGATAGGCTAGGAAAATGACTAAGGCAGTAATAAATAGGTTAAACTCACAGGGTCAATGACGCAGTGTGAATAAATAGGTTCTACCCTTCCCATCATTTCATGCATGAGAAAAAATAAATAAAAATAATAAACGGGTGAGTTTTGCAAACTAGAGAGCAAGATGCAAGCTATCTTGCCTTGGTAGTACTCCGGGTCTTGGGATCCTTCTTCGAACAGCTCCTGCAATCCTCCTGAACAGCGCGAACGCGGTCAATCTATAAGTATATGCATATATGGAAGAAACAACAAAACAATCAACAAAACATATAGCTCAATAAAATATATAAAATTCTAAGTTATTTATGAAAAATAATGGCTCTGAAATTATCTAATTTGAAGTTTAAATGCTCTCGAAACAATTCATGGAAAATTTGGGAGAACGAGATAATACGAGGCGGTCTCCTCATTTTTTCCAGAGGCAGCGACGGACACGCGGGGGCAGCGCACTGAGAGCGGGGCGTGGGGCGGATGGCACAACGACGCGTGGCGGGCGACGACACAGCGCGCAGGAAAAGAAGGGGCGCGTATGGCAGCAGTAGGCAGGGTGCGGACGCTTGGCATGTGGGGCGAGCGGCTGGCGGTGCGGCATGTGGGGCGGCTGCACGTGGCATGCCGACGCTTGGTGGCGGCGGATGCACGCGCATGCGTGGGCGCCGGCGCGGCGAGAGAGCGGTGGTGGGGCCAGGTGGCGCGCGCTGACTGGAGGGCGCGGAAAGCAGCGTGGCGCGGCTAGTGAGGCAACCGAGGGCGATGTCGGCGAGGCGGCGACGACGGCGGCGCCTGAAATTTCGGCGAGCCGTAACTTCATCGTTTCTTAGCCAAATCTTGCGATCCATATATCCATCTTGACCGTTTTGACGAGCTCTATAACATGGTACCACATAATCTTGGGTTTGGGTATGGCACAGAGAGAGGTATCCAGAAAAGCGTCTTGACGGCTTTGGGTTTGCCGGCTAGGGTTTTGGACTTGTGGATTTTCATGATGGGTTGTTGGGGATTTATATAGTGCAAGGACGACCTGGGCTGGGCTTAGAGTTAAGAGGGGTTGTATTAGGACTCGAATTTTAATCTGGGTAGGATTCGGATAAAATTTTAGCTTGTTTAGCAAGAAAATGGAGTTTCATTTGGAGGATGGGGCTAAAATTTGGAGGGTAATTTGTATTAGGCTTCTAGAAGCTCCCTTCCAAATATGAGCACGAGATTAATTCGTTTGCTCATTATTTGATAGGTTTTACGAGCACCTAGCAAAACGGCAACACTTCATGGAATCTTGAGCTAGCATTGTAATTTCGGCATAAAATTTGGAGGGTGCCTAGATGATGGCTTCTAAGAATTTCTAAAATTTTCCTAGAATTGTCCCAAAATATTTTCTAGGGGTTTGGCTTAAACCTAATTTAAAATAATTTAGACTGGAGTTTTGTATATAACAATTTCCTTTTATTTAATTTTAATTTTCTTCAAAATACAAGTGACATATGATAAAATAGAGGATTCACACAAGTGTGGGACCGGCGGCCCCATAATGTCAGCACTGAACCGTCTCCTTTTACTTGCATGCAAATGAATGCTTGTGGACTGATGTGAAGCTTGGGATCAATGTCAGTTGAGATCAAGGGCAAGACAAAAGTGCCATTTGGATTGGATAGCCCACATGCATGACAATTATCAGAACAATTGATGTAGGAAAGACATCCTAACCATCCAAAAGAGTCTAGTCGGTGCATGAGAGAGCTAGGGGCCAAACCCCCAGGCCGACTGACCCCATTTTAGCATTAGGTCAGTGTAGTTGGGAGTTAGAGTCAAGTCAAGCTTGTCTCAGGGTTTAGCGGAAGTCTTCGGAAGTTCTGGTACAACTCTTGTATCTTTTCTTGTCTGTAAGAATTATGCAATATCAATATAGTCTTTCTTTCATTACTCTAAGTTCAACATTTATATTTCCTCATTTAATTTAATTACTATATTCTTGTTGCGGACATAATTTAAAGTAGGAGTAGATTCCCATTGTTCATCTGTGTGGAAGGTATCTCGTCTAATAGCCTAGGTGAGACGGACATCACTAAGCCATGGACTCTGGGGAAATATTACTTAGTATTAGCTGTGGGTGTGGTTCCCAGGGTTAGTACTAACTTGATCGACACCCAACCTCTTGGTTTGTGTGGTAGGTAGCAGGTGGCGACAAAGTCGGTCTATCCATCGAAATCCACCATGTTCGGTTTGGCTCCATTGAGCCTCATGGGGATGGCCATAATCATCTATAATTCTTAAGTGATAGCAGGTTGTGGTGGGTATGCCAGCTACGAATTGAGCAGAGTTAAACAAGTGAATCCATCCCTGTTAATATTTCTTAATCTCAAAATTATATTGTCCTAATTCTACAATCATACGAAACACATTATAGCAATTTCAACCAGGAGTATTCAAGGGTACGATAAATAGGACTAGCTCCAATACTAACATACACACACCGGCTAATAAATTGCAGAGGTAAGAATATGATAGGTATTAAGGATAAAGATAAATATGACAAACACTAGAGACTAAATAAAAACTGAGCGGCTTAGCTAATCAGTAGAACAACGAGACAACATAAAGTTCCTTGCTTTAGTCTTATCAAATTTCCTAGTCTGAGCTATCTTGCAAGTACGAATGCTGAAATGCCTAGGTTCACTTCGGAGCTCAAAAGATCCACTACTACCCGCTATCTGATAAAAACATTGGATAGTTATGGTAATCCTAGATTGGGCTCCACTGGTTCAACCAGGACGTGGTGGATGACAACCGGATAGATAGAGCTGTCACCACCTGGCTACCAACCATACAACCCACAGGGTTGGGTGTCAGTCAAGTCAGTACTAATCCAAGACACCGCATCTACAACCAATACCGATAATTTCCTCTAGATCCTCGAAGAAATACCCAGCTTCGATAACAAAGCTTCTAAACCCAGACTCCATACTCAGTGAACTTAAACAGAGCTCTCTCTATATTCCACATTCAGAGAGTAATACAAAAATGTAAATGCTCATCTAAAGTAAATGATCAAGACTAGTATATATAAGACTTGTATTAATGTAACTTAACTGTATGGGAAAGTGTCGCAACCCCGGCTTCACCGGGATCCACTCACAATCCATTGCTAGTCCCAGAGATCAATGCTAGCAACTTGTGAGCGACAATTTGTTGAACATCATCACACAGTCATAATAACTAAGAGAAATTACATATTATGCAAAAGTAATTGTTACACAACTACTTATTACACTTGTTTGATTAAGGATGACATAATAATGTCCATAATATACCAGAGTGCGGAAATTCAAATATGCATCGGAAAAATATGATGATGCTCCAATCCGACCCTTGAGCGCCAGCTAATCCTCATCAAAGTTGTAAGTTCAAGCCTCCCATGGGCTAATTGATTTTGGTAATTGATGGCAACTAGGCCGTACAGCTGGAACGCCAAGGATAAGGACCTTTGTTTAATAGTTCTTCTATTTTCCTTGTGTGCGTCTTTCTCAACTACATCTCTCTGGTTGCAGGGTCCCACTGAGCACAGGTCATAGGGGTTCCTAGAGAACTAGTTGTTAGCCTTTAGCGAATCATCTAGAGCGAGTCCACCTGTCTAGGTTCGAGAGAGTTCGGGAGAGTTCGGGGGAGTGACAGCTGTTCAGGGTTTCGTAGCCGCCAAGTTCCCAAGCCAAATATTCTGTTTAGGCGCGAAACCTCCCGCCCAAATGATTTGAACCTCCCGCTGTGTCCACAAATCGACAAATTGTCCCTTGACCCGAAGCGTGGTGACGAGAGAGGGCGAGCGAGGCGAGTCGGTAAATTTAGCCTCTGTCGGACAGCGTCCGATCGCCATCGGACGGCGTCCGGTGAGCCCAAGCCAAAATTTTGGCCAAGTCCCAGACGCACCCTCTCTGTCGGACGGCGTCCGACCGCAACCGGACGGGGTCCGACAGCATGGATTTCCCAAAGAGAGAGCTTGAAAATGGCTAAGTCTCAAGCGAACCGTCCCTGTCGGACGGCGTCCGATCAGGACCGGACGGCGTCCGGTGAAGTAGAAAATCGACGGCGAGGAGCATCGGACGGCGTCTGGCGAGCGTCCGACGGCCGCCACCCACACTGTCGGACGGCGTCCGACCAGCACCGGACGCGTCCGATGACGGCTAAACCATGCAATCAACACTTGGCGGGCGCCTGTTTCCGCTGCGGCGCTTCGCCGAACGCGTCCGGTCAGCCACCGGACGGCGTCCGACGAAGCACAAAAATGGCCACGACCTTCATCGGACGGGCGTCCGGCAGCGACGGACGGCGTCCGATCGGGCGATCTGAATCTCGCGATTTAATCTGGACCGTCCATTTCTAGGGTTTCGCCTTGGGGCTATAAATAGGGGCTAGGAGCACGGAGAAACTTGAGAGAGCCTACCCTAGCAGCCACCTATTGCCTTAGCCACCTAGAGAGCTCCTCCCATGGTTCCCACCTCCATCTAGGGTTCCATGTGCTTAAGAGATTGAAGAGAGAGTGAGGAAGAAGAAGAGAGCATCCCCTAGCCTCCTCCTCATCATCTCCAAGGTTTGTGTCCTCTCCATGGTTGCCTTGCCATCCTCCATGGTGGGTTGAGGGTTGAGTGTCTCCGGTCTTGTGCTCTTGGGATTCTTGTCACCGTGAGACACCGTCATCGCCGAGCTTCACCAAGTGTATCATAAGCAAACCCTTCTCCGTGAAGGTCACCGTGCTTCCCACGGTGCTTCCTCTCCGTTCGTCGGGGTGTGCAAAGTCCGCCGTGTGTCGGCGGCCATCTCCGTGTGTCGGAGGTGCCAAGGCGTCCGTGTGTCGGATCCAAATCCTCCATGTGTTGGGGGTACCTCATGTGTTGAGGTGAAACCCACCGTGTGTCGGTGGTCGGTGCCGTGTGTCGGTGCCGTGGGTGTGAGAACTCTCGCGTGTGAGAAACTTCGCCTCCGTGTGAAGGTTTGGAGCTCGCCTACCATGTGTTGGTGAAGAGCTACCACGAGTGGATTGAGGGCTAGGGGCGAAAGAGTCCCGACTTCTCTGTGAGAAGTTTCCTCAACGGAGACGTAGGTGCTCATGTGTTGAGCACCGAACTTCGGTAAACAACTCGGTTTGCGTCTCCCCGTCTCATCAATTTACTTCCGCACTTTGAATTGATCGCTTGAGTGTGAGTGCCATCGAGCCTCCTAGTAGTCGCTTGTGCATTATTGTGATCACTTCCGCAACTAGACTCTAGGTCAATCGATATCTTGGGTTCCTAATTTGACAAACTAAGCAAGCAAATTAAAAGAAGAAAAACTTGAAAAGAGCCGATTCACCCCCCCTCTCGGCCTAGGATCCTTACAAGTGGTATCAGAGCTCGGGTCTCTAGTTGCTTAACCGCATAGAGATGGCTGACGGGGGTAGTGTAGCTGCCAATAGGATTCCTCTGTTTAGTGGCACTAATTTTGGTTTTTGGAAGTTGCGCATGAAAGTATTTCTCCAGGCCATGGGAATGGATGTTTGGAGGGTTGTAGAGTCTCCTCATGGTGTCACACTCACTAACAACATACACCCACACCCGCACAAAACAAACTCTTAGAGACCGATGCTAAGGCTATGAACGCTTTGTTTTGTGGTTTGAGCATGGAGGTCTTTGATAGAGTTAGCAACCTCACTAGTGCACACGACATATGGATCACACTCATTGAGATTCACGAGGGCACTTCTGCTGTTAAGGAGGGTAGACTAGTAGTTGTCAAGGAGCGTTATGATCAGTTCAGAATGCTTCCAAATGAGAATGTCAATGCTATGTTTACTCGGCTTAACCCCATCCTTAACGAGCTTAAGGGGCTCGGTCACACTGTTGCGAATGATGAAGTGTGCAGGAAAATGCTGCGGATCCTCCCCAAGAAGGATTACCGGGACATCATTACCTATCTCACCAACAGCGGTGATGTGGAGAAGCTGGCACCCACAGCTCTGCTCAGCAAGATCACCGCACATGAGATGATGCTCCTCAATGATCCCGAGGTTTCCCCTGCTCCAGCGAAGAATCAAGTGATCGCACTGAAGGCTAGTGGATCAAGGCAGAGTGCCCCCGAATCGAGTCAAGCGGGGGATGGTTGTGAGATGTCATGGAGCGAGCTCGAGGAGGGCTTCCAACACTTCGGCCTGTTCATGAAGCAAGCTGGCCAATTTATGAACAAGAATGGCTATGGAGGCAGGAAGAGGATGAGCAGAAACTCTCATGCATCATACCGATGCTATGAGTGTCAGGAGAAGGGACATATTGCTTGATGTGTCCATGAAGGGCGATACCAAGTACAAAGACAAAGGAAGGGAGAAGGGTGATGGCGAGAAGCCAAGACAGAAAGACTACAAGAAGAATCCTCAGAAGTCAGGATTCAAGGGTCGCTCCTCACAAGGCAAGAGGCTAGCCTTTGTGGGGGAATGGGTGACCGATGACAGCTCCAGCGACTCGTCAGCTTCAAGTGATGACGAGGAGTCAAGTGGCCAAGGATTGGCCGGCATGGCAATCACTCAGGCTGTGCCACCACCGCCGGCCTTCCCTCCAAGATGTCTCACGGTCGTCACTGAGCCTCAAGAGTGGTTCTCCGATGATGACGAGTCTGCTTCCTCTACTTCCACTACACCAGAGGCGACATCGACTCCGACCGACATCGCCAAGTGCCTGATGGTCAAGCCATCTAGAAATGAGGTTTGTGACTCTGACTCTGAACCCGAAGATGAGGCAGAAGTTGCTAGAGGTTACCTTGCTCAAGCACTTGACTTTCTTGAAAAGGAAAGATCAAGAAACGTGAGACTTCAGGAGCGTCTTAATGACTTAAATGCTAGGTTCAATGATCTTGTGTCTAAGTATGAATCACTAGAAACTGAACATGACTCCATGATGGGTTCTAGTAATGCTATGACTAAGAAAACAAGTGTGCTAGAAGAAGAGAATAGGGCTATGAATGAGTCGGTAGAACATCTCCTTGCTACAATTCATGAGCTTAGGGCTAGTAATGAGCGGCTTCTAGCCGATAATGCTTCCATGATTGCTTTGCCTGTTGCTCAATCTGTTGATGTCCCTGATTGTCATGCTTTGGTTGATGTTTTGCCTGCTATCTTGCCCGTTCCTAGTGATGCTGTTGATGATGCTCCTGCATGTTCCATAATTGTTGCACCTTCTAGGGTTGATAGCTCTACTTCATGTGATGATTTGATTGACTTGACCCTGATTGCTTCTAGCTCTAGTGGTTCCTCTAGCAATGCTCATGGTGTACTCTGATAATTGCAAATTTGCTTTAGCTGCTAGGGAATTAGCTATTGAGAATGGTGAACTTAGAGCTAAACTTGAAAAATTTGATAAAGGACTTGGGAAGTGCTATGAGGGTAGTCTAGCCTTGGATAAGATGCTCAAGGAACAAAGAAAACCTTCCTTAAAGAGTGGCTTGGGTTTTACCCCTGAGAAGCCAAAGGGGAGGAAGAAATCTAGTGTTCCTCGAGCATCTGCCAGTAGGCAAGGTTCCCATCATGTTCATCCCAAGAAGAGAAGCAACTCTGGATCTAACAAATTGCACACTAGCAACAATGCTCCTAGGATGCATAATGGACACCGCACATGGCAAGGACCTCCTAGGCACTATAACTCCACATGGCAACAAAGAAATCATAGTGCCTGGCAATATGGTCCTAAGTATAACACTTGGCAAGATCCTAGGTTCAACACTTGGCATTCACCTAGGCAAAACTTCTGGCATGCTCCTCCTAGGCACAACAATGCTAGACCAATCCCTCCTAGGAACCAAAATGGCAACACTCCCAACCACACACAACCAAGAGTTCCTAGAGCACATTACAATTATCACGGTCACTACTGCTCAAGAAAAATGCTCAAGGTAGGATGGTGCTAGATTTGTTGGGCTCAAGGCTGAGAATGAGCACAAGGCACATGTTTGGGTGCCCAAGTCATTGATTGATCGCTTTGCTCTTGTTGCTTCTAGCTTGAAGGCTAACCCTCGGGGACCTCCTGTGTGGGTCCCTGAGTCACATAAGTGATCTTCTCATTTGACAGGTGAACTACCGGAGTGGAGGGTGCCATTGGATCATCGACAGCGGGTGCACCCAACACATGACCGGCAACCCCCGGTTGTTCACCTCAATAGGGGAGGAAGGCAAGATTCCCCTAAGGTCATTTTGGAGATGGAAGCAAGAGCAAGGTTCTTGGAGGCTGGGAAGGTAGCAATCTCTTGAGATCTTTCAATTGATAATGTGCTACTTGTGAAAACTTTGAGCTATAACCTCCTCTCTGTTGCCCGGATATGTGATTTGGGGTTCCATTGCAATTTCTCACCGAGGGTTTGTTGGTTTTGGACAAAATGAAAACTTGTGTTCAAAGGCTTTCGTTTTGAAAACTTGTTTCTTGTGAACTTTAATGAGCCTGCCGCATCCGTCTCGACTTGTCTTGTCGCCAAAGTCTCTTTTGGTTGGCTTTGGCACAGACGTCTTGGGCATGTCGGCATGGCAAATTTGAAGAAACTTTTCAAAAACGAGTTAATTCTTGGTGTGCAAGATGTGACATTCGAGAAAGACAAGCTATGCAGCGCCTGTCAGGCCGGCAAGCAAGTGGCAAGCTCACATCCTGCCAAGAATGTCATGTCTACATCTCAACCTCTTGAGCTTTTACACATGGATCTTTTTGGACCAACTACCTATGTGAGTATCGGGGGAAATCTCTATTGCTTGGTCATTATTGATGACTTCTCCCGATACACCTGGGTCTTCTTTCTACCTGACAAAACTCCCACTGGAGATGTTTTCAAAAAGTTTGTAAAGAAAGTCCAAGATGCTTTTGATTGTACCCTCAAGAAGGTGAGAAGTGACAATGGGACGGAGTTCACTAACACTTCTGTTGAGATCTTCTGTGATGAGTTAGGGATTGATCACCAGTTCTCAGCTACCTACACCCCTCAGCAAAATGGGGTGGTTGAGAGGAAGAACAGGACGCTCATCGAGATGGCGAGGACAATGTTGGATGAGTACAAGACTTCACATACATTCAGGTGAAGCGATCAACCTGACTGTCACTTTGCATCAACAGGCTGTACCTTCACAAGCTCCTGAAGAAGACGTCCTACGAGCTGCTAGTAGGAAGACGACCCAATGTCTCCTACTTCAGGGTTTTTGGCTGCAAGGTCTACATCAAGAAGAAGCGGGAGCACTTGGGCAAGTTCGAGGCGAGTGGACACGGAGTCTTCTTGGGGTACTCGGCCGGAGGTCTTCCTTCGTGGTGTACAACGAGAGCGGCGGTCGATTGAGGAGACTGTGATGTGAAGTTCGACGAATCAATGGGAGCCAAGGAGAGCATGAGAACTTGGATGATGTGGGCGGTGGCGATTGGCAAGAGCGATGGAGGAGATGCCACCGGTGATGTGAGACCGGTAGAGGTTGAGAGGAGACCGAGGTTGTTGCTCCACCCCACACACTGGCGAGTACAGTCGGGGAGCTTCACCTCGGCGGTTAGCTCAAGCCTTGATCAGATTCGAGGCGGAGAGCGACATGTGAGCGGATCACGAATCGGATGAGCTACCACCCCAGTTGATCAAGACCCATCACACCATTGCTCGTGATCACCCAAATGATCAAGTGATTGGGGACTTGACTCACGGTGTCTGAACAAGGTCTAGGACAGCCGACTTCGTGAGCACACGGCGTTTGTGTCGAACTTGAGCCAAAGAAAGTGGAGGAGGCAATTTGAATGACCCAGGCCGGATCAATGCGATGCACGAGGAGCTGAACAACTTTGAGAGAAACAAAGTCTGGAATTTGGTAAAGAGGCGAGCGATCGCAGCGTGATTGGCACCAAGTGGGTATTCAAGAACAAGCAAGATGAGTTTGGATTGGTGGTGCGCAACAAGGCTAGGTTGGTCGCTCGGGGTTCACACGGATCGAGGGTATAGATTGTGGAGACACCTATGCTCCGTGGCCCGTCTGGGCGCTATTAGGCTGCTTGTGGCGTTCTCTACGTGCCACAACATCGCTCTCAAGCAGATGGATGTGAAGAGTGCTTTCCTCAACGGGTACATAGGAGAGCTAGTGTATGTGGAGCAGCCTCCAGGGTTTGAAGACCTGAAGCACCCTGATCATGTGTACAAATTGTCGAAGGCTTTGTATGGTCTCAAGCAAGCACCCAGGGCATGGTATGAAAGACTGAGGGACTTCCTCATTGGCAAGGGATTCACGGTTGGAAGGGTCGACTCGACACTATTCACCAAGGTGGTGGATGGAGACCTATTCCTGTGCCAGGTGTATGTGGATGACATCATCTTCGGCAGCACAAATGAGACCTTGGTCAAAGAGTTCAGCGACATGATGAGCAAGGAGTTCGAGATGTCGATGATGGGCGAGTTGAACTTCTTCTTGGGATTTCAAATCAAGCAACTCAAGACCGGGACTTTCATATGCCAAGAGAAGTACATCCACGACCTCCTCAAGCGCTTCGACATGGATGACTGCAAGCCGATCCGGACACCAATGGGAACGAACTGCCACCTCGACCTCGACAAAGAAGGTAAATATGTCGACCAAAAGCTTTACCGTTCCATGATTGGTGCTTTGCTCTACTTGACTGCATCTAGGCCGGATATCATGTTTAGTGTGTGCATGTGCGCTAGATTTCAAGCCTCCCTAGAGAAATGCATATGGCTCGCGTGAAACGAATACTTAGATACAAAACACACACCTAGCATAGGCCTTTGGTTCCCGAAGGGTGCGCGGTTTGAGCTCCTAGGCTATTCGACTCAGATTATGCGGGTGCAAGATCGATCATAAAAAGCACTTCGGGGCATGTCACTTTTGGGTAGGTGTCTTGTGTCATGGGCGTCAAAAAACAGAACTCCGTGGCGCTATCTACCGCTGAGGCTGAGTATATAGCGGCGGGGAGTTGTTGTGCACAGTTGCTTTACCTGATACAGTGTTTGACTTTGGGCTGAAATTTGACCATGTGCCTCTTCTATGCGACAACGAGAGCGCGGTGAAGATAGCGTGCAACCCGGTCCAACACTCACGGACCAAGCACATTGATGTCCGTCACCATTTCCTTCGGGATCATGTGATAAAGGGCGACATTGTGCTTGAGCATGTGCGGACAGAGGACCAGCTTGCCGACATATTCACCAAGCCACTCGATGAGGCACGCTTCTGCAAATTGAGAAATGAACTGAACATTTTAGACAAGTCAAACATAGCATGAGTTGGTCGCGTGGCTATGTCATTCATTGCAAATCTTTTGAAGCCAGTTTGAGCATTTAGGTGCCTTGCACATTATCTTTGGAGGTTATTCATTGCCTATACCTTCATCACATTAAATTGATCGCTATAGCATGTATTTACCTTGTCACTAGCTCAAGCGGTGCTTAACTCAACATATCATGTAATTGAAAAACCATGAGCTTGTGTTAGGAGAGCTATAGCTTCTAGTCTCATTTGATTGCTCTGAACTCTTTGATTGATCATGTGCTTCTTAGTCTAGAGTGTGTCTCTCCTTTTTGCACATATCTTTACTTCGCTAATTTGAGCAATTTTGAGAAAATGTTGAGCAAAACTTGTAAAATGTGCTAAACGAGAATGCATGTCTCACCAATGTCTCCTCGATGAGATAGCTTGTCATTGCACTAGGCATGAACTTAGGGGAGCTTTGGATGACCGAGGCGTTCACCTTCAAGTGTCATCTTTGGGTGGCGTTGCCTATGGTTTGAGACATGGCAAATTTGAGAAAATTCAAGGTTCAAAATGTGAAACCTTTCAAAATGAGCTCAACCAAAATGTTTTGGTCTCAAATAGGCTTGGTGATAGTTAGTGTAGCTTGGGCGTATTTTCTAGTGCTATGGTGCATCATGTGTCCCTTGAAGTTTTGGAGCAACTCTTGACACTTCTCGCTATTGTTCATCTTATACTTGCTCTAGGTCATAAATAACTTGAATCACACATTTAATAATTGAGCTTTAGTTGATCTTGTGACATTGTGACCTTGAGATGGCTAGATTTTGAGTGTGATGAACTTATGGGCATCGTGCACTAGTACAACTTCAAAAGCGCTTCATTTGCTAATCCCATACTTTGCTACTTTCGGTTATTGATGCCAAAGGGGAGAAATTAGTGCAAATCCATGTTTTGGGCATAATCATGTTTTGGGATGCAAAGATGGGAGAATGGAATTTGGGGTGTTTATAAGTGGTAGATTCAGAGATGCTTTGCTCCTAGAATGAAAATGTGTTAGGTTACAAGTGGTAGACTTAGGAGATGCTTTGCTCCTAGGACGAAAAATTAGGATGGAGATGCTTTGCTCCATGTGATGTGATGGTACTATCGTGTCTTACAAGTGGTATGCATTGATTTAGGGGAGCTCTTGTCTACATATACATTGCATTTCATTTTTGGCCTAGTCTTTGATCTTGTGTTTTTCTTTGGGATGCAATGCTTCCGAGCTAACCCATTGCACCAGAGATTGTATTTGTGCCTTGTCATGTTGGATTTGCAGGTGTTGTCATCAATTACCAAAAAGGGGGAGATTGTAAGTTCAAGCCTCCCATGGGCTAATTGATTTTGGTAATTGATGGCAACTAGGCCGCAATTTGGAGCCAAGGATAAGGACCTTTGTTTAATAGTTCTTCTATTTTCCTTGTGTGCGTCTTTCTCAACTACATCTCTCTGGTTGCAGGGTCCCACTGAGCACAGGTCATAGGGGTTCCTAGAGAACTAGTTGTTAGCCTTTAGCGAATCATCTAGAGCGAGTCCACCTGTCTAGGTTCGAGAGAGTTCGGGAGAGTTCGGGGGAGTGACAGCTGTTCAGGGTTTCGTAGCCGCCAAGTTCCCAAGCCAAATATTACATTTAGGCGCGAAACCTCCGCCTAAATGATTTGAACCTCCCGCCAGTGTCCACAAATCGACAAATTGTCCCTTGACCCGAAGCGTGGTGACGAGAGAGGCGGCGAGGCGAAGTCGGTAAATTTAGCCTCTGTCGGACAGCGTCCGATCGCCATCGGACGGCGTCCGGTGAGCCCAAGCCAAAATTTTGGCCAAGTCCCAGACGCACCCTCTCTGTCGGACGGCGTCCGACCGCAACCGGACGGGGTCCGACAGCATGGATTTCCCAAAGAGAGCTTGAAAATGGCTAAGTCTCAAGCGAACCGTCCTGTCGAGACGGCGTCCGTCGAGACAGACGGCGTCCGGTGAAGTAAAAATCGGCGGCGAGGAGCATCGGACGGCGTCTGGCGGCGTCCGGCGGCCGCCACCCACACTGTCGGACGGCGTCCGACCAGCACCGACGCGTCCGATGGCAGCTAAACCATAGCGAACACTTGGCGGGCGCCACATCACGCTGCTGCGGCGGCCTTCAGCCGACGCGTCCGGTCGTACACGGACGGCGTCCGGCAAGCACAAAAAATGGCCTGACCTTACAGCCGACGGCGTCCGACGGCGACCGGACGGCGTCCGATCGGGCGATCTGAATCTCGCGATTTAATCTGGACCGTCCATTTCTAGGGTTTCGCCTTGGGGCTATAAATAGGGGCTAGGAGCACGGGAGAAACTTGAGAGAGCCTACCCTAGCAGCCACCTATTGCCTTAGCCACCTAGAGAGCTCCTCCCATGGTTCCCACCTCCATCTAGGGTTCCATGTGCTTAAGAGATTGAAGAGAGAGTGAGGAAGAAGAAGAGAGCATCCCCTAGCCTCCTCCTCATCATCTCCAAGGTTTGTGTCCTCTCCATGGTTGCCTTGCCATCCTCCATGGTGGGTTGAGGGTTGAGTGTCTCCGGTCTTGTGCTCTTGGGATTCTTGTCACCGTGAGACACCGTCATCGCCGAGCTTCACCAAGTGTATCATAAGCAAACCCTTCTCCGTGAAGGTCACCGTGCTTCCCACGGTGCTTCCTCTCCGTTAAATCGGGGTGTGCAAAGTCCGCCGTGTGTCGGCCATCTCCGTGTGTCGGAGGTGCCAAAGCGTCCGTGTGTCGGATCCAAATCCTCCATGTGTTGGGGGTACCTCATGTGTTGAGGTGAAACCCACCGTGTGTCGGTGGTCGGTGCCGTGTGTCGGTGCCGTGGGTGTGAAACTCTCGCGTGTGAGGAACTTCGCCTCCGTGTGAAGGTTTGGAGCTCGCCTACCATGTGTTGGTGAAGAGCTACCACGAGTGGATTGAGGGCTAGGGGCGAAAGAGTCCCGACTTCTCTGTGAGAAGTTTCCTCAACGGAGACGTGGGTGCTCATGTGTTGGCGCCGAACTTGATAAACAACTCGGTTTGCGTCTCCCGTCTCATCAATTTACTTCCGCACTTTGAATTGATCGCTTGAGTGTGAGTGCCATCGAGCCTCCTAGTAGTCGCTTGTGCATTATTGTGATCACTTCCGCAACTAGACTCTAGGTCAATCGATATCTTGGGTTCCTAATTTGACAAACTAAGCAAGCAAATTAAAAGAAGAAAAACTTGAAAAGAGCCGATTCACCCCCCCCTCTCGGCCTAGGATCCTTACAAAAGTCCAGAACAAGATCCTCCTGATCCTGTAGATACACCGGACCTAATCCTTCTCCTGAATTCAAATTTATCCGTGGTTTTTGTATAGTGAGTACACGGTTACCCAGCAAGAGTCCTTATAAATGATGCAAGGATATAAACAAGAATAGGGTGGCTATTTTGCATAAACACCTACACTAGTCAATATTAATTAAAGTGTTGTAAAACAATTTGTAGAGCAATTAGTATTGATCTGAGACTCCCAAAGATAACACGCAGAGCTCACTTCAAAGCCCCTCGAAGAACAAGACTTGCCTCGATCAACTCAAACTACACCAACCCATCAGGTTAATTATTAACACATGAGACTACCATGTACGACCTTCCTCCCTCCCATAACCGTGGGAGCAGCTATCATGATAGTTTTAACTCTGCAGAGTGTAGCACACTTTACCCATAAGCCGAGTGGTACTTTTGCATCTTAGCTCTTCCTTAGGAGCCGGACCAAGTAACAATACAAAGGCGATTCATTAGTTCCTCTGTTAACACCGATACCCCTCTAAGGTTTAGCACTTTCGGACCCCTCTTGAGCCAACGGACATGACTGATCTTTTCAAAGTAAAGTGTGTTAACAGGTCTTCCCTAACTACTAAGCGGGACTAGCACATGTTGGCCGACATGTTAATGCTAGCACTTATGGTTGCGCTTGTATGGTTTGGCGGATAAGCACACGCCCAAAGTCCTTAGACCAAGGTGACTACCTCCAACAATCCACATTCCACAAAACCACCCGACTATGTCACCTTTAGTCAACACACGCCACGTAGGTTTTAATTGATTAGGTTAAAGTAACTCAAAGATCTCCAATCATACCAAGTCACAAGAGTAATTAAATGATGAACCTAGTCAACTACCAACCCACGAGCACTAGCAACTATGCACAAGAATAGGCTAGGAAAATAACTAAAGCGACAACAAAGCAGGTTAAATTCACGGGGTCAATGGCGCAGTGTGAATATTAGGTTTCTACCCTTCCCATTATTTTATGCATGAGAAAAATAAAAACAATAAGCGGGTGAGTTTTGTAATTTGGGAGAGCAAGATGCAACTATCTTGCCTTGGTAGTACTCCGGTCTTGCGGGCCTCCTTGAGCAGCTCCTGCAGTCCTCCCGATCAGTAATAAACACGGACGATCTACGGCGTATATGCATATGTGCAAGAAACAGCAAAACAATCAACAGAACATATAGCTCAATAAAATATATAAAATTATAGGGATTTATGGAAAATAATGGCTCTGGAATCACCTAATTTGGAGTTCGGATGCTCTGGAACAATTCACGAAGTTTTGGATAAATCGAAAACTCGAAAAGATTAAACCGGTTAAACCAGAGAAAACGGCGAATCAAAGCGAACCGGCCGGGCTCAGCGCAGTCTTGCGACACACAGTGTGACACGCGCGAGGGGATTAGCGGCGCGTGGTGCGGGCGCAGCGCAGCGGCGGCAGCGTGGCGGCGGCAAGCAAGAAGGCGGGAGGCGGCGGCGACGCTGACGCGTGGCGGCGCGATCGGGCAACGGCGACGACCAACGGCGCGGGACGCGTGGCGGTGGCGGCGACGCGGCACGCTACAAGGCAAGGCCGAGGCGGCAGCTGACTCTGGCTGGGCAGTGGCGGCGCTGGCTGGGCGCGGCGGATCCGGCGGCGGGCGCGGCTGGCGAGGCGGCGGCGCGGCAAGGCGCGTGCTAACTCCGGCGAGCTCGATTGGGCGTGTTTCTCCACCGATTTGGATGATCCGGGTATCCATCTGGACCGCCTCGACGAGATCTTCAACATGGCACCATCTAATCTTGAGTTTGGGCACGGCACAGAGAGGGATCTGTAGAAAAGGGTTTCGGTGGGGAGGATTTTGGCGGCTAGGGTTTGGGACTTGAGGGATTTCGTGATGGGGGGTTGGGGCAGGGGTCTTGGGTGGTTTATATAGTGTCTTGGACGACCTGGGTTGGGCCTTGGGCTAAGAGGGGTTGGATTAGGACTCGAATTCTAATCCGGGTAGAATTCAGATAGGCTTCGGGCTTGTTTAACAAGAAAACAGAGTTTCCCTTACTGGATTGGGCTGAAATTTGGAGGGTAATTCGGATTAGGCTACAAAAGGTCCCTCAAATTTGAGCACGAGATTCCCTCGTTTGCTCATTATTTGATGGATTTGTGAGCTCCCAACAAGACGGCAAAACTCCAAGGAATCACGAGCTAGCTTTGGAATTTGGATATGAAATTTGGAGGGTTGCTTGATGATGGCTTCAAAGAATTACTGGAATTTGTCCAGAATTTTTCAAAAAGGTCTTCTAGGGTTTTGGCTTAAACCTTAATTTAAATTAATTATAACAGGGTTTCGTATATAACAATTCCCTTTTAATTTTTTTTTGGGTTTTCGAAAATACAAGTGACATACGACAAAATAGAGGATGTCACAGAAAGTAAAGATACAAGAGCTCTATTGGAACTCCCGAGGACTCATCCGAAACTTCGAGGCCAAGCTAGACTCGACTCTATCTCTCGAATTAACTAGACTACTATACCAAAGTGAAAAAGTGGAGCTCCGTATGGGTGGTGTGTGTTTCATTCTAGCCGAGCACCCCTATTTATAGTGTGGAGATTACATGGGGGCGACCTAGGCTCAGCAGGGTGCAGCCGGCTAACAAGTGGGACCGGCAGGGCCTTGGATGCATCGTGTTTTCTTCAATGACATAGATGTGCTTCAAGAGACGGTTGTGAAGGCATTCGAGGATCCGCGGGGTTGGGGCTAAGCCGACAGGCCTAGGTGGGGCACACCGGCCTAGAGACTTTGTCTCTGCCCCTCCAATCTACCGCCTTGATTCCTTGGACGATGTATAGATGCTCTCCTTAGGTTGTTTTGGCAGTTGAATTGCTATTCTTGCACACGAGGTGGTTCCAGCAATCCAAGTGAGGTGATTTTGTGGCCTTCAGATCAAACCAACTTGCACCGATGGTGGGGATCACCTTAAAGTGTGCTCCTCGAATCATAGGAGAAAACACGGCCCATTTGGGCTGAGAGTGGGGACGGGCAGTTTGGTGGGTCTGCTAGCCTAGCGTAGGTCGTTTGGGCCCACTTTGGCCCCATTTTCACCCAATTTTCATTGGTGTACTCCTGTATACACACATTTACCAAAACTTGTGAAAATTTATAGTTTAAAACTAATTATTTTGAAAAACTTTGATCCATCGCCATTTTACTGGAATGTTGACGTATAGATTTGGACTTTAGTGACCGCCAACAATCCCCCACTAGAGTAACACTGGTTTAGAACCTTTATACTAGATCGTAGTAACAAAGATTGATTTACCCTAGAAACCTAATATCGTCTCTCTATATCTACCCTGGGAACCTAATCTCATCTCGCTATATCTTTTGAGTCTCCAGTGTTCGCTATCAATTATCACCCTTATCATATCGTTACCCCCCACTATAATCTAGCTGCTATCTTAATTGGTACGAAACCTATCCTTTATTTACGATATTCTCAACCTTGCTTCCTCATGGAAATCGATACTTTGAATTACTCCCGGCTGAAAGCTATATCGGTATCTGTATGCTCGCGGATTAAAATCTGTTAGGCAAAGGACCGTTAACAAGCTTTCTGGGGTCGTCGTCGGGGAAACGAGCACGTTAAGATATTGTGAATAAACTAGAGCTCCTACTGAATTAACTTACCGTGAATTTTTGCATGATTACTCGATTATGTTTTTGTTATGGATCAAGTAAAGCAGTGCATGACCATATTCGACCTTCCGGCTAATTTCCAAAATGACCTAGAGGCACTCATATGGATAATTTGACCAAGGATTACACCATCATCACCTAGACCCTCTGAGGTTCTGATCAGCCCTTAGCCTGCAACCCCATCCAAGTCAAATACACAACCCAAAATGGCCGAGAAGACGACCCTTGAGTTCTTTGCTCCCTCCAGCATCGATGTTCCTACAGGACCATCTACCAATATGGTCTCCAACCATTGGTGGAGCAATGAACAACTCCAAATATATACGTGAGGAGTCCACCAAATTAAAGGAGTGGACATGCTCACTATTAAGATGGACCTGCATATGAGGAAGCTAGAGAGCACTGCACCCAACATAGTCCAAACATCGGCTCTCGTATGACTTGATAAGTTTGTGAAAACACTGGTCACTCGGGAAACAATTTATTTTATAGTCAAGGATATGTCAAAAAGATAAATAAAGCGAGTAATTAAATAGTCAAGGATATGTTACGAGTTGTGTAGTGGGCCTATCGCCAAGTATTGGATTTATTTTATAATGATATTTTTTATTTTATTTATAATAAAATATGACTCGTAAATTTGTGAAACAAATTTTATAATGTTTGCAAAATAGAGTCCTACCTTTTTGTAAATTTGTACAATTTCCTAAAATAGTTTTATTTTCTATTATTATTACGTTTTAGGAAAATGACTCTAAATTACTCATTAACTTTTGCAAACATAAACATTGCGGAAATAAATTTATAAATTCTGTAAAATTGCATTATTTATTTATGTATATTGAATTAAGGATATGTATTTTTATTCATTTATTTTAGTTTTCTATATTGTGGTTATTTGTAATTTTCTGTGTTAATTTTTTTTGTTGTGAACCCCTACTCCGAAAAGATCGAGGAGCCCTATAATGGGAGGCGTTGAATAGGGTAGTAGGCAAGTTTGTGCTTTTTAGGTTTTGTCTTAAAATTATAGCAAGATGTCAACTTTCTACAACTTGAGCATACACGGCAAAAAAGTATCGGGAACACATTGGACAATAGTAAATTGCATGTATCTAAAGAGGGGGGGCAAGGATTTTTATGCCAAAATTTGAATGAAGGTTTCCCCTTCATGTGCGTCCCTATTGGAGCACTCTTCACGAAGATGGATATTACTCTGATTAATTAGTGGTTACTGGTAGTATGATAGCCCGTTGGGCGGTTCTTCTGGCCAGCCCACTTAGTGGGATTAAGAGGCAGTGGAGGGGGAGAGAACCCGACGGTTCCTCCCTAGGGCAAACCGCCGCCGCCTCCTATCGTCTCCCACAACCCCGCCGAGCCGCCGCCGTCCTCCTGTCCTCCCCACCCCCATCCTCGCCGTCGTGGTGCCGTCGAGCCGCCGCCGCCGTGCTGCCGTCCCTGTGGTCGTGTCGCTGCCGTTCCCGTGGCTGCATAGCCGCCGTCGCCGTGGCGCCACAACGCCCTGCTCATTGCGTCGTCGGCTACTCGTGGTAACTCCTGTGCCTCTTTGTGGTAGAGGGTGTGGTGGCAGTAGGAAAGAAGAGGGAAGAAGGGGAGAGGTTTGTGCTATCTAGAGGGATGGAGAATCTAGGGTTTTGATTCTTGTTATTGTAGGATTAGAAAGCAAAATTAGACGTGTTCTCTTGAGATTCCCTTGTCTTAGATGATAATCATCAAGGGTATTGGAGGATTAGGTTGGAGGGATTAGATCTTAGTAGATCAGTTAACATGCAGCAGGTTTGGGCGAGGTTTTGATCTATTTAGGGCGTGATTCAGATCTTAGTTAAATGAAAGAAATTGTGCGTCTAGAAATTAGCTCCATTTCGAGTACAAGAGCACGAGAATCGGATAAGCGGATTGGGAGTTATGTTGATTTTAGTGCTGCTGTCCAGAACATTACTTTTCTGATTTTCCGGGTTGCGGTGGTCCTAGAAGGGTTAGTTTGGAGTGGAGGGATCGTTGGTTTGGTGTAGTTTATATATATATATCTTGTCCTCTTAGGCACCGTTGTATTGAGAATCATTAGTTTATAATGTAGGCGTTGGTGCGGCATCGGTGCTGTCTACGCATCCCAATTCTCGCGGCTAAAGGCAAGTATATGTTAAACATGTTGCTTATTGAGTGTAGACTGCCTGTAGATTTATTGTTTTGTCTTTGATATCGATTGGTGGTTGTTTCTAACAGCTATATGTTGCTTACTTGAGTAATTTGGTTTTTTTACTGGTATATGGTGAAGTTGTATGAGAGTTGAATGACACAGGAGGCCTTATTGCATCATATCTGCATATGAGCCAGGTCGGTGAGAAAATCACTTTTTACTAGTCCGGTGAGGTCGGTGAGAAAGTCAAAAGTGGCTAGTCCGGAGTGCTCTAGAGTATAAGGTGTCACATCGACGGGTGTGCACCTAGCTATACCGGTATAAGCTTAATGAAGACATGTGCATTTGCATTGCATGAGCAGAGGAATGTGTGGGAAGTTGGCACGAGTTGATATGAATGGATTTCTCATTGTTATTTTATTGTCGTTCTAGATGTTTATACATATACTTTGCGGAGTATTCTTCGATACTCACTCTTGCTTTAATTTGGTTTTTAGGTGATCATTGAAGGCGGCATGCATGGGGAGGGCTTAGTACCATATTCCGACACGAGCACACATTACTATCTACCTTAGCTTGCTATTTAGATTTAATCACAACTATAACTTAGAATCTCTTGTGAACTAGAGTTCTTGGCTACATGGTTTATTTTGTGAACTCTTGTGTAGTTAATTGCTGAGTTGTCATGGTTACTGTCGTTGTTATCTTGGTGAATGTTAATTGTTTATTTCTTGAAGTTTATTATTATGTTTTGTCTCTGTGTCGTGGATCTAGAGAAAATAGGGGAGATGCTACCGAAATTTTATAGATTGTAGAAAGTTAGTAGCATTCTAGGCTCGGAAGAAGTTGGGGTGTTACAGTTGGTATCAGAGCGGGCTTTAGGTCCGTTATGGGTAAACTAATGAATTTATGCATAAGCTAAAACTCTGATTTAGTGTGATTAAATTAATTACTCAAGACCTGACACACTGGTGCACCATAGGATGGGTATGGGTTATGCATTGCATTTAGTTTCTAAGTGTTTTATTCTCTTAGTATGACGACCTTAGTGATTTCTCTATGCTGACTTGAGGAATGTTTGTTTTGGTGAATAGTTATGGCACGCGTTAGAGGTGGTCCTGGTGATGGACGTGGTCGTGGCCGCGGGGTCGTGGCCATGGTTGTGGTGGCGGACATGGTCGTGGCCGCGGGGGACGTTGTCGTGGTCGTGGACGTGGTGGAGCTCCGGACCTGGTGGATGCCTTGCCCCAGTGGGGAGCTCACGATTAGCGTGCACCCGGTGGCTATGAGCATGATCCAGAGATGCCGCCACTTGAGGATGATTCAGTTGTTCAGGGTGATGCGCAGCCAGCCGAGGGAGAGCAGGCAGAGGTACCAGCAGCCGTAGTGAACATTCAGAGGGAGAATCAAGAGCTCCGTCAGCAGTTGTAGTATACTGCCCTCGCTGGTGTGCAGGGTGTTTGTTGACACCCAAATTTGGCAGAAAATCGGATATTCAGAGAAGGCCGAATATGTTGGAATTATTGGGCCAAATCGGAATTGGGCTTTATCGAAGAAGAAAGAATACATATTCAGAAAACGATGAAGACTTTGGAAGAAATACGATCGGATCAAGGTCGTATCGGTATCGGCTTTGTAAACACTATAAATAGGGTTTTAGGGCTTCATAGAAAAGGATTCAATCTACAACAAACACAAAACCCTTTTCCGAACCCGATCGACTTCGTCGAGAGGCTTCAAACGCAGGTAGAGCTATCTCGATGGGATAATCGATTCTCTCCTTGTAACCCGTGTGCATGGCTGTATCAATTTGATCTCATGTATACAAACCATGTTAGACTGCCTCGGGAGTTACCGATCTTTAACATGTTCTCACATATTGCACTGTCTCGGTTTAATCGATCTGTAATATGTGTTTACCTTGCAATGCCAATTATCAAATGTCTTGCATGTTTTTTTCTTTGAATCTGATGTATGCGACTGTCTCGTTAAATCGATCTTGCGTATCTCTTGTTCAGGGTCTGGTATGTCCAGATGTTTGCCGATTAGTATTGTGCTACCAATCAGTCTTAAATTGATAAACCGATTTGCTAGTTCATATCTGGTCTTGGATTTGAATATTGTCTTGGCCTGACCAATCTATTCGATCTATTTCTCTAGTTTGATCTAGTATTTCGATTTAAAGGCTTAATACTGATATTAGTAAAAATACCAAAAAGAAACAGGATTTATATTTAAATGCTTATTCGAATCTATTCGCTCTATCGGTTTATTAGCCGATAGATCTTCTAATCGGATTATTTGGAACCGATTACGAATAACTGATCCGCTAATCTGGTAGCCGATTAGGCCTATATTCTTGACAATTTTCTCCTTATTGATTTACAGGTCAAATCAATTGGCACGCTTGGTTTGAGTTGCGACGCGATCACTGAATCGACGTTTCTGCACGTGTGTTCACGTTTTCGTGTCAACACACTTTTTGGCACGCCCGGTGGGACCACGACAATCGAATCTGACGAGATGACGCGCACCGATGCCGAAGCAGCAGTGGAGGCGCTCAAGCACGCTGCTGAACCAGTGACGTTTGATGAACTGAGCCCAGATCAGAAAAAAAGAGATTGAAGATAGGCTCGCGGAAATTCATGAAGAAAACAAGAAGAGAATGTTAACTGGCTATCGGAAAACTCGTAGCGGCCAGATTACCAAAACTTCCATTGGAGATCCACTGTTGACTGGGGACTATTCTGAAATAATAAGAGATCAGATCAACAATTCAGTTTACCGATCGATGCTGGACCAATCATCGGTCTTGGGGCGCATCGTCCAGGATGGAACCAGTGCTGCTTTGCACCACATCATGACTGGACAGGCACCGCAGGTGAATCGGAATTTTACGCCGGGGATGAATCCTACTTACGCCACCAGGCATCACATGCAGAACTTCTCGATCGGCTCCTCTGGTGGCTATCAACCCAACTCCGATTCAAATGCTATCGGGTAATCAGGCTATAGTCCCGGTCCCAGAACCGGTATATCAGCCGATTAACCCTGGATTCAATGGGAATCTAGAGGATATGACCAGGAATTTAGTCTACAGCATGATGAAGCAATGCGGGTTCAACACGCCTAAGATTGCCCCGCATTACACTATGCCGTATCCATCGGCTTTTAACGAAACAGAGTATCCGCATAAATATCGCGTTCTGATTTTGCAAATGCCAAGTTTAGTGGGGCGATCACACCTCCACGCTGCGAGCATATTGCGTGTTTCTTGCCTTTGTCGGCGGCGGCATCTAAAGATACTCTCAAATGCGGTTATTCCCATTGTCGCTATCGGGATCGGCTTTCAATTGGTTTACATCGCTTCCTCCTAACAAAGTCACCTCATGGCGGATCTGAGAAGAAATTCCATCAATACTTTTATTAGGAGAAAATGGGCGAGAATTACCGATATCATGATGATCAAGCGAAATTTGGTGAATCGGTAAATGATTACTTACGCGGGTTCGAGAGGTGAGAATCGGTGCTATAGCCTTTCAACGCCTCGACAACGAGTTGGCGGAATTGGCTTTCAAGGGCCTACTACCCGTTAATCGAGAAAAAGGTGGGTAACCAAGAGTTTGCGGACATATCCCATCGGCCCATAAGATCGCGCTTTATGAAAGCCGATTTTCAGATAACTCCTACCACGGCGGAAGGATTATCGAACAATAACAACAACAACAGAGCAAAGATAAAGTGTCAATATTGTTGAGACAGAAGATCGAAAAGTTCCAACGACTACGACTTGATGAGGTCGATGCTTATGTTGCCGAGTGGGTAACTAACAAGAAGGAATTCGAGTTAGGGTGGATTAAGCCAAGAGTCGAGAAGGGCAAGTATTCTTTGATACCTCCAAGTGTGATTGGATTTTCGATCATTTGTTGCGGAAAAACAGATTCGGCTCAAACGAGGACACGTTATTCCACCACTCGAGGAACTAAAGAAGCGCAAATCTTGCAAGTGGCACAATTCCTACTACTTGCGCTACCAACGAGTGCAACGTGTTTAAACAAATTGTACGTAAGGCGGTCAAAACGGACAATTGCGATACGGGGTAAAATCCGCATGATCGAAATGCAATCTGTTTCGGTCGGATTTGTTGGGATGGTAGATGCTAAGAGGAAAGCCGATGAACCCGAGAGTTCAAATCGGTTTAAGGTACTCGTTGGACCCAAGAGGATCGTGGTGGAGGAAAAGCCGGAATTACAATTTCGACCATCGAACCGGCGGGGCGCCATAAGAACTGGAGAATGGCGCGAGGTGAAGAGCGGCCAGGATAATAATCCGATCGTTAAGCCAAAGCCAAAGCCGACCTTTGATCAATTGATGAAGAAATATGATCGGATGGCTAAAGAGGCTCCTCGCAGGGGTGACAAAGTAGATATTCCTGAATCAGTCCATGGAAATTCAGAAGACCAATATTGGGAGATGGAGCATTGGGAGTGCCCCTTTTTCCGGTATTGCTGGGAGGAAAGGATGTCATTACCTACTTTGGAGAACTGTCCGATGAACCACGCCTTTGTTCCACCCAAGCGAGTATCGGTAAAAGATCGGCTTGTGTTTCCAAGCAAAGAGGTCGAGGAAAAGCCGATAGATAGAGAAACTAATGTGCATCGGCCTCCCAAGGTACCGCTGCCAAGATGGTGCCCGAGTGGGATCACTAAATCCCAAAAGCGGCGTCTGCAGCGGATGAGGCACTGTTGAAGCCGAGAGGCGGTTTAGAAGTTTAGAGATGCTCTCTTGGAGCAAGTAAAGCCGATGAAACCAGCTAGGGGCAAGCAGGAATGGAGGCCAAAGTTGAGATCGGCTGTTATCATTGAAAAGGATTCTGATGAGGCATCTTTTGGCACTAATATGGTTTGTATCCTGCCTCGGGAATTCATGTGCAATTACGAGGAAGAAGTGCGGAGCTGGTGGTTGGCGCAGAAGATGCTATTTTTAAGAAACCAGAGAATTCCCGATTGCATTTGAAGCCACTATTTATAATGGGATACATGAATGGAAAACCGATTTCGAGGATGATGGTGGACAGTGGTGCAACGGTTAATTTGATGCCATATTCGTGTGCATAAAATCGGTAAATCCACGGAGGATTTAGTCAAAACAAATATGGTGTTGAGTGACTTCAACGGAAACCCGACCGAGGCCAAAGAGGTGCTGGTCGTGGAATTGACTGTTGGGAGTAAGACAATCCCGACGGCCTTTTTTGTAATCGAAGGAAGGGGAAATTACAATGTGCTACTTTGGGAAGAGATCGATACCGCCAACCTGCTGCATACCGTCAACGTTGCATCAGCTTTTGATCCAGTGGATTGGCGAACAAATAGAAGTGGTCAAAGGAGAGTCCCTGACGGCGAAAGCCGATTGCGCCGAAATACATGATAATTTAGAGGCGTTATCGGGAAAACCTCTAGACGTTTGCGATTTTCTCAGTTTTAGCAAGGCCGGCTTCAAGCCAACGACGTTGGAAGCGCAGTTAGTGACTCAAGGACATGAGGGTTTTTTATGGGAACCGCGGCACTAGAGGAAGTAGAGTATAAGATGGGCCAGGGATTTATATCGGCCGATGAACTTGAAAAAGTCGATATTGGATCTGATGGCAAAGAGAGGCCCACTTACATCAGTAAACAGTTGCCGCGGGAATATAAAGATCGGCTTATTCAGATACTCAAGGATCGGGTTGATTGTTTTGCCTGGGAATATCATGAGATGCCTGGTTTAGACCGATCTATAGTTGAACATAGGATTAAGATGAAACCTGGATTTCGGCCAGTAAAACAGTCACCAAGGAAGATCAGTTGGAAGATTTATGATCAAGTAAAGGCCGAAATTCAAAGATTGTTGGACGCAAAGTTTATTCGGCCGTGCAAATATGCCGATTGGATTTCTAACATTGTGGCAGTGGGGAAAAAGGATTCTGATAAAATTCGGGTGTGCATCGACTTCCGGGATTTGAACAAAGCAACGTATAAGGACGAATACCCAATGCCGATTGCCGATCGTTTGATTGATGCTGCCTCCGGTAATCGGATTATTAGTTTCCTAGATGGCAATGCAGGTTACAATCAGATATTTATGGCCGAAGGAGATGTGAGCAAAACTGCGTTCAGATGCCCTGGTTCTATCGGCTTGTTTGAATGGGTCGTAATGACTTTTGGGCTGATCAGTGCTGGGGCTACATATCAGAGAGGGATGAATCTGATTTGCCACGATTTAATCGGTAAACTTGTTGAGATTTATATCGATGATGTGGTAATTAAATCCCAGGAGGAGGAACAACACTTGGCTGATGTTATAACCGTGTTAGATCGGTTTAGGAAATATGGCATGAAGATGAATCCAAAGAAGTGTGCTTTTGGGGTATCGGCCGGCAAGTTCCTAGGATTTATGGTGCATCAGAGAGGGATTGAAGTTCACCCTGATCGAGTAAAGGCAATCCTAAACACCAAGCCTCCGGATTCAAAGGTTCGTTTACAAGAGCTGATCGGTAAAATTAATTATTTGAGGAGATTTATTTCAAATTTATCGGAAAGAATTATTCCATTTTCACCGCTGCTCAAGCTAAAAGATTCCGATAAGTACATTTGGGGGCCGGAACAGCAGAACGCATTTG
Source organism: Raddia guianensis (assembly GCA_036346415.1). Lineage (NCBI taxonomy): Eukaryota > Viridiplantae > Streptophyta > Magnoliopsida > Poales > Poaceae > Raddia > Raddia guianensis. The sequence goes on from CM070537.1 coordinate 9,012,294, forward strand.
ATGATATCAAAGGTTACTTGGCGAGCCCGCCAGTTCTGGTAGCTCCGAAAGACGGCTTGCCATTTAAGCTCTATTTATCGGTGACGGAAAAAACACTAGGGGCAGTGTTGGTCCAGGAAGTGGATGGAAAAGAGCACGCAATCTTTTATTTGAGCAGAAAGTTATTGGATCCGGAAACCCGATATATGGTGGTAGAAAGGTATTGTCTTTGCTTGTACTTTGCTTGCACTAAACTGAGACATTATTTGGTGGGTGCTGAATGTAAAGTTGTTTGTCAAACCGATGTCGTCAAGTACATGCTCAATGCTCCAATTATCAAAGGACGACTCGGTAAATGGGCATTTACGCTCGTAGAATTCGATTTGACGTATGAATCTCCGAAAGCCGTCAAGGGGCAGGTGTTAGCCGATTTCATTGCACACCATCAGTGTTAATCTGTCAGTTTTATTGCCATGGGTAATGTTCATTGATGGATCAGTTTGTGAAAGAGGATGTGGAATCGGTATTTTTATTGTCTCTCCTGGTGGTGTTCCTTACCAATTTGGCGTCACCATGGATTTTGGGTTGACCAACAATCAAGTTGAGTATGAGGCTTTGATTCATGGATTGGAGTGGTTGATCCAGTGGTGCTATCATTGTGGAAGTATTTGGAGATTCACGGTTGGTAGTTTTCGGATGATCGGTAAATATGATTGCCACAGTGAATATCTTCGAGAATGTCTGGAAAGGGCCTCTGATTTGGCCAAGTATTTCGTTATGTTTACAATTCACCATGTTCCGAGGGAACAGAATTGTGAGGCCAATGATTTAGCTCAAGAAGCATCTGGCTATAAATTGCCAATCATGGAGTTGGAGATTGTTTCGATTGAAAATCCAGTTCCGATAGGATGGCAGGCAGAAATTATTGGTTATTTAAAAGATCCCCACGGAAAAGCCGATAGGAAGCTGAAAAGAAGGGCTCAAAGGTATGTTCTGATTAGTGACAGATTATACTATCGGAGTTTTGATGGATTGTTGCTTAGATGCCTGAATGAGGAAGACGCTAAGATAGCAATCGGAGAAGTTCATGAAGGATTGTGCGGGACGCATCAATCAGCACATAAGATGAGATGGATGCTGAAGCGTGTGGGGTATTTTTGGCCAACTATGGTGGAAGATTGTTTCAAATATTACAAAGGTTGCCAAGATTGTCAGAAGTTTGGAAATATTCAGCATGCGCCTGCATCAATGTTACATCCGATCGTAAAACCGTGGCCTTTCAGAGGATGGGGAATTGATATGATCGGAGAGATATTTCCGTCCTCGTCCAAGGGGCATCGGTATATTTTGGTAGCAACAGATTATTTTACCAAATGGGTCGAAGCTGTACCATTGAGGAAGGTAACTGCTACTGAAGCGATCGATTTTGTCAGAGAGCATATAATTTACCGATTCGGTATTCCTCAAGCGATCACTCTGGATCGTGGATCGGTATTTATGTCAGAAGCATTCCAAGATTATGCCCGAAACCTGGGGATCACAACGATCAATTCTTCGCCATATTATGCTCAAGCTAACGGCCAAGCTGAGTCTTCAAATAAAAGTGCTATAAACCGATCAAGCGAAAAATCGATGAAAGGCCGCGTGGTTGGCACAATACTTTGGCAGATGCACTATGGGCGTATCGGATTGCTAAACATGGAGCTACGAAGGTATCGCCATTTGAGTTGGTGTATGGTCAAGAAGCTGTTCTGCCGGTTGAAGCTATCGTCGGATCCACGAGGGTTAAAGAACAGAACAATGTAAAAGCCGATGATTATAAAAATCTGATGGTGGACAAGCTGGATGATATGATAGCAATTCGGTTAAGAGCTTTAGAGCATATGGAACGAGACAAACAAAGAGTGGCTCAACATTATAACAAGAAGGTTGTACCGAAAGCTTTTGAAATGGGAGAACTAGTATGGAAAACGTTTTTACCGATTGGTTCAAGGGATCCTAAATACGGAAAATGGTCGCCAAATTGGGAAGGACCGTTCAGAATCAATCGGATCATTCTTGGAAACGCCTATATTTTGGAAACGCTTGAAGGAGAAGTTTTCGGTAAAGCCCTTAATGCCAAATATCTAAAGAAGTATTATCCTAGCGTTTGGGTTGGAGCTTGAGTAGATGTTTGCTAAAAGCCGATTCTACATGAATCGCCTAGAGGTCAATTTTAACCAACGCGTTGTTGTTGGGTGAAAGCCGATTCTGGGAGAATCGCCTATAGTGTATTCGACTTATTAAAAGGTTGACTCGAAACGTTGCGGTGGAGCAAAAGTCGATTATATGAATCGTCTACAGATTTAATTATTATGCAACTTTGCTCATTGCTGTTGAATAAAAGCCGATTCTAAGTGAATCGCCTAGAGACATAGAATGAAAACAGTTGCATAAAATAAAGTTATTACAAAGGCAAGCAGGCCTCGATTGTTTTCGCCCAGCAGGCAGAGTAAAGCATTGTTTTCCGATCGGTACAAATCGATCCATACATAATGTTTGAATATTTGGCTCGTAGGCCAATCAGTCGCAGAATTCATGAATAGCTGCAGCGGCGCTGGTAATGGTATCCCGAATCCGATTGATGATACTGGCGTCCTCTTCAGCAGATCCGGGGATGGTTGGTATTTTCTTCTTCGCCTCCAGCACCGCTAAGCCGCAGGACTTCACCACGCTGTATTGCTCTTTAGTTGCTGACTTAGTTTCTTCGAAATCCGAGCGGGCGAATGCTTCGGCTTTCTTTGCTTTCTCAAGTTCTAGTTCCAAGGATTTAACCCTTGAAACTGCCTTGGAGGCATCAATCTTTGCCGATTCGGCCTCACGCTTCAGTTGGAGAAGCTTGTCATTCTGAGCGTTGGCGTCCTGGATTAATCCTTTTAGCTCGGCTTCTGCGTCCTTTAACGCTTCTCGTTGATGAAGCCGATCTAATCTCGCGTCAAAATCGACTTCGGCACGAAAGAGATAGCAGTTTTTCAATGGCTGCGACAACTTGCTCGGGGAGGATCTCCTTGATGGAATCAGCTATTTCCCGGATGGCAGGAGGATTGGCCAGGAAAGCCGATTCGTTGTTGATCAATTCCCACATTTGCTTGAGTTTTCCCAGAGCGTCTGGAGAAAGACTATTTTTCTTGGACGGTCCGAGGCGGAGAATCGATGATAGCAATCGGGGTGACGACGATTTAATCGGCGAAGACAGGAAGTCAAGCTCGTCATCGAGCCAGTCCATGCTGGACGGGTCGAAGTTGAGCTCGTCGTCTTTCTTGCCGTCGTATCTGATGACCTGCGTGGATACCACTGTCACCTGAGCGGGTTCCCGAGGTTGGAACATATACTGAAGAGAAGAAATCTGATGTTATAAAAATCGGTATTTTAAAGTGAGTATTGCCAAAGAGATGTGAGGAGAAACCGATTACATCTTTGGGGTTGAAGGCCGGTGGTGTCTGCGATGCTGGCGGCGGAGCTGGGGTTCCATCTTTCTTTTTGGAAATGGGGGAAGTGTCCTGAAAATCGGTATTTTGATAAGAGAAGCCGACTAAAAGATGCGAAAATTTGAGGAATCAAGTGCTTACTGTATCGCGTACCGACTCGGTGCTATCGGGACTACGCACCTTTTGGGACCTTGATTTCTTGCCGGCCAGTTTCTTCTTCTGACCACCCTCGCCCTCGGATCTCCCTGTTAATTGAAGAATTCAGAATCGGATATCTGCAAGAATTATAAATGATAAGCCAATCTTACCTCTTTTCTTGGGCTGGAGTGGAGGCCCTTGTGCGAAATCCGATGCAGACTTGGCTGTCAAGCGGAGTTGACCAGCTGCCTCTCCAATGACCTTGGCCCTCGGGCGTTTATCTCCACTCTGGAAGAGAAACAGTGACAGGTTAGTAATCGGAAAAATGCTAGTGTGAGTTGGTAAACGCATGCAGGTTAATGACCTCGCGGTTAGAAGGAGACGCATGATTTTGGGATTCTGTTCTTTCGCTGTATGAATCCGACGATGAAGGTCCAGATTCGGAAGAATTTTCTTCTTTTTCGTCATCAGGATCGGAAGAGCTGGAATCATCACTGCTACTTATTTCCGATGCTGATGAAGTCTCAGCCATACTGGCAATCTTTGGCCAATTGGGTCTGCAAGTTTCCTTCTGGCCGGTGACGCGTTCGATTAAGGTTGCAGCCCCACCCTTTGTCGCATAAATATCTTTGGCGACGACTTCCCACCAGTTATCAAATGCCGATGAGGTACTGGCCCACATAATGAATTCCGATGGCATCTCGAAGTCCAATTGAGCGGCAGATTTAAATGCCATAAGTCGATTGAGGTTCAACTCATCTCTGGCGTTCGGTGACGGTATATAAAGAGATCGAAATTTCTTGCCCAAGGTTAAACCGCCGAGCTACCACCGCTGGATGGTAAAATTCATATGAGGGCTTCTTGAGATGGGTTCTGGTACTCAGTATGGCGAAGAAAATACTCGGAGAGATGAATTCTTTGAAAGCTAATAAGGCTTCGCCCTGTAGTGTACTGGAGAATCGGAAAAATGGAGGGATTGGGTACCTGTCTAGTTCAGTGTACGGGTTGAACTGCTCGGCCCCGTATTCCGATTCAGACATGGTATAGAGTGCGACCATGGAATGCGAGAGGTCATATCCGTTCAAACGTTTCCTGCTGCAGTTCATTGATATCATCTCGCCATATGATCTGCAGGGACGTTCGCTATTGTCGGAGTTTTCCTCATTCGGAAATTCTAAGCTAAAATCCAGTTCTCCGAGAGAATTGTATATGTGGAGTTTCAAGAACATTCCGACAAACCAGAAAGGACCGCCTAAGTTACCGACTGAATAATCGGCTTTCTTTGAGCAGAGACCTTCCCTGATCTCGTGCATCATCCTGTAGGTAGCTCCTAGCAGGTATTTACTGATTGCTAATTTTTGGCCTGATGCCAATGCTTCTGCTATTCCTTGGTAAACCTTACTAGGGCTCAGAGATTGCCCGCAAAAGAAAAACCGATCGAGCCACATGTTTAGGAAGGCAATGTGCTCTTCATCTTCTCGTCACGGTTTTCGGTGAGTCTTGATGTATCGTTGCGGCGAAGTTTTTCTCGGGACCGACTTGATGTGGCAGTCAGATCAAAAGCCGATAGCATTTCGCCATCGAGACTTAGACCGGTTAGCATCGCTACATCTAGAAGTGTAGGACTAATGGATCCGGTTGGGAAGAGAAAAGCATTTGCGGTGTCACACCAGAAATAGGCCGATGCTGCCATAAACGGTTCGTCTGCTGGTGGCGGAAATAAGGAGAGAAGGATGGCATCGATAATCCCTAATTCGTCCCATTGCTCTTGTTTTTGGCGAAAAACCCGAATCAGCCAATCCTTATATCCTTTAATCGAGCTAGGCCAAGACCTAAATGCCGATTTCCAACTGTTGACACTAAGCTTATCGGCAAATAAGGGGAGTCTGCCTACGGAATGGAATATGAAATCTGATGGATCCCGATCTCCTATTGGCCCCAAAGAGTACAAAGCTTCGGAATCTGAGCATTGAATCAGTACCTGAGACATGATGCCGATGGAAAGTTGGAGGAGTTGGCTGCGCGCTGACTGCTGAGAGCACTGAGAATTCCGATGCGAGAGACGTGCGCGAGTAGGGAAGTGTGAAAGTGACGGTGAATGGGCGTCTATTTATAGCAGTGGTAAAAACTAGGGTTTTACCGCGCATTTCGGCGGTACTGTTTCGGCCCATATAGTCTGTTGAGCTGACACGTGTTCTCCAAATGGGCCGCAGACAAAGCATCGTGAGGAAAATGTGACAAATCCGATTTCCACTTGAAAGTTTAGCTAATGAAAAGAGCTCATTGCCAAACTTAGGGGCATATGTTGACACCCAAATTTGGCAGAAAATCGGATATTCAGAGAAGGCCGAATATGTTGGAATTATTGGGCCAAATCGGAATTGGGCTTTATCGAAGAAGAAAGAATACATATTCAGAAAACGATGAAGACTTTGGAAGAAATACGATCGGATCAAGGTCGTATCGGTATCGGCTTTGTAAACACTATAAATAGGGTTTTAGGGCTTCATAGAAAAGGATTCAATCTACAACAAACACAAAACCCTTTTCCGAACCCGATCGACTTCGCCGAGAGGCTTCAAAAGGTGTAGAGCTATCTCGATGGGATAATCGATTCTCTCCTTGTAACCCGTGTGCATGGTCAGATCAATTTGATCTCATGTATACAAACCATGTTAGATCGCCTCGGGAGTTACCGATCTTTAACATGTTCTCGCATATTGCAATCGTCTCGGTTTAATCGATCGTAATATGTGTTTACCTTGCAATGCCAATTATCAAATGTCTTGCATGTTTTTTCTTTGAATCGATGTATCGATCGTCTCGTTAAATCGATCTTGCGTATCTCTTGTTCGTGGTCCGGTATGTCCAGATGTTTGCCGATTAGTATTGTGCTACCAATCGGTCTTAAATTGATAAACCGATTTGCTAGTTCATATCTCGGTCTTGGATTTGAATCTTGTCTTGGCTCGACCAATCTATTCGATCTATTTCTCCGGTTTGATCTAGTATTTCGATTTAAAGGCTTATCTTGATATTAGTAAAAATACCAAAAAAAACAGGATTTATATTTAAATGCTTATTCGAATCTATTCGCTCTATCGGTTTATTAGCCGATAGATCTTCTAATCGGATTATTTGGAACCGATTACGAATAACCTGATCTGGCTAATCTGAGAAGCCGATTAGGCCTATATTATTGACAATTTTCTCCTTATTGATTTACAGGTCAAATCAATTGGCACGCTTGGTTTGAGTTGCGACGCGATCACTGAATCGACGCTTCTGCACGTGTGTTCATGTTTTCGTGTCAACAGTGTTGCCCCTTTTATCAACCCAGGGAGACAAGAGATGAACTTGCATGCCTGGCTGGCACTTCGTGTTGACACGTTTGACGGCACGGGTACCCCAACAAGGCTGCGGATTGGCTTGGCATTGTGGAAATGAACTTTGATTCCTGGGTGGTTCCGTCACTAACGAGGGCCAGCTTCGTGCAATTTCAACTGAAGGGGCAAGCACAAACATGGTGGAAGGGTGTTAAATCCGCTAGGACCGAGATTCAGGGTTCTATCACCTGGGATGTTTTTGTTGAACAATTCAAAGCCAGATATTACCCTCCGTCCTTCTTGGAGAGGATGAACATTAAGTTGTCCACTCTTGTCCAAGGGAAAATGTCCATAGAAGAGTATGAGGCAGCCTTCAATGATGTGGTTCGTTTCGTCGACTCAGTGGCTAAGGATGATAAGGAGAAGGCACGCAGGTTTCGCAACGGATTAAATTCCGAGTATCGTATGAGCATGGGGGGAGTGCCGATTCATGACTTCAATATTGTGCTTGAGCGGGCGAAGAGTATTGACGTAGATATCCTGCTCACAAAGGAGAGATGGGCTTTAGTGCCCTCCAACAAACAGGGAGGTTCTGGTGCTACCACTGCCCTTGGTTCTTCAGGGGGTAATGGTACTGGTCAGAAGAGGGGACACAATGATGTGGGTGGATCATCTCAGCACTCCACCTTCAAGAAGTCTAAGGGTGAACACGCTCCTTCCTCGTCAAAGCCTTACCAGGGAAGACAATTCTCTTCTTCCACGTTACGCTCATCAAACACACATGCTTTTCGCCCTGTTCCTGGTCAAGGGATGATTTGCTTCAAATGTGGTGGTGAACATCGTGCTGCAGAGTGTAGTTGGACTGAGAACTGCTCCCGCTGTGGCAAGTGGAACCACATGGACATAGTGTGTCGATTGAATCCCGATAGCCTCATTAAGTGGGAGGAGGTCCCTGCGTCGTCTCCTGTTGCTTTGTCTCAAGGATCAGTCCAGTCGCTGGTGGCCGCTCCTACGACACCGTTTATTTCTACCTGGCCACCTTATAATTATTATTTGCCGTATCCGATCGCTCCTACAGCTCCGCTTCAACTTCCCATGCCGCCTCAACCTTGTGATGGCGCTTCTACTTCCATAGTGTCATCCAGAGCCTATAACGTGCTGACTGTACGAGTAGATCGTACTCATTTGCAGACAGGTATTTTATTTGTCCAGCTTAGAGCTTTCACGTTCCTTCTATTATTAAAGAAGTGGTTTTAGAGTAGGGTATCATTCTTTTTATATATATACGAGTCAGTTGTAGAGAATGACAGGCGCGTATGACTTGTGTGTTTATCTAGAGGTAGTAGAGTTGTTTGTAAGATTTGGGTAAGTTATCGTACTGAAAAAAAACTAGAATTCGAGGGCGAATTCTGTTCAAGGAGGGTAGAATGTGATAGCTCGTTGGGCTGTTCTTCTGGCCCAGTCCACTTAGTGGGATTAAGAGGCAGTGGAGGGGGAGGGAACCCGACGGTTCCTCCCCAGGGCAAACCGCAGCCGCCTCCTGTCCTCTCTCTCAACCCCGCCTAGCCGCCGCCGTCCTCTTGTCCTCCCTGCCCCCATCTTCGCCACCGTGGTGCCGCCGAGCCGCTGCCGCCGTGCTGCCGTCCCTGTGGTCGCGTCGCCGCCGTTCCCGTGGCTGCATAGCCGCCATCGCCGTGGCGCCACAGCGCCCTGCTCGTTGCGTCGTCGGCTACTCATGGTAACTCCTGTGCCTCTTTGTGGTAGAGGGTGTGGAGGCAGTAGGAAAGAAGAGGGAAGAAGGGGAGAGGTTTGTCCTATCTAGAGGGATGGAGAAACTAGGGTTTTGATTTTTGTTGTTGTAGGATTAGAAAGCGAAATTAGACGTGTTCTCTTGAGATTCCCCTATCTTAGATGACAATCATCAAGGGTATTGGAGGATTAGGTTGGAGGGATTAGATCTTAGTAGATCACTTATTGTGCAGCAGGTTTGGGCGAGGTTTTGATTTATTTAGGGCGTGATTCAGATCTTGGTTATATGAAAGAAATTGTGCGTCTAGATCTTAGCTCCGTTTCGAGTACAAGAGCACGAGAATCGGATAAGCGGATTGGGAGTTATGTTGATTTTAGTGCTGCTGTCCAGAACATTACTTTTCTGATTTTCCGGGTTGCGGTGGTCCTAGAAGGGTTAGTTTGGAGTGGAGGGATCGTCGGTTTGGTGTAGTTTATATATATATACCTAGTCCTCTTAGGCACCGTTGTATTGAGAATCATTATTTTATAATGTAGGCGTTGGTGCGGGATCGGTGTCGTCTACGCATCCCAATTCTCGTGGCTAACGGCAAGTATATGTTAAACATGTTGCTTATTGAGTGTAGACTGCCTGTAGAATTATTGTTTTGTCTTTGATATCGATTGGTGGTTGTTTCTAACAGCTATATGTTGCTTACTTGAGTAATTTTGTTTTTTTACTGGTATATGGTGAAGTTGTATGAGAGTTGAATGACACTGGAGGCCTTATTGCATCATATCTGCATATGAGCCAGGTCGGTGAGAAAGTCACTTTTGACTAGTCCGATGAGGTTGGTGAGAAAGTCAAAAGTGGCTTGTCCGGAGTGCTCTGGAGTATAAGGTGTCACATCGACGGGTGTCGATGTGCACCTAGCTATACCGGTATAAGCTTAATGAAGATTGTGCATGTGCATTGCATTGCATGAGCAGAGGAATGTGTGGGAAGTTGGCACGAGTTGATATGAATGGATTTCTCATTGTTATTTTATTGTCGTTCTGGATGTTTGTACATATACTTTGCTGAGTATTCTCCGATACTCACTCTTGCTTTAATTTGGTTTTTAGGTGATCATTTAAGGCGGCATGCATGGGGAGGGCTTAGTACCATATTCCGACACGAGCACACATTACTATCTACCTTAGCTTGCTATTTAGATTTAATCACAACTATGACTTAGAATCTATTGTGAACTGGAGTTCATGGCTACATGGTTTATTTTGTGAACTCTTGTGTAGTTAATTGCTGAGTTGTCATGGTTAGTGTCGTTGTTATCTTGGTGAATGTTAATTGTTTATTTCTTGAAGTTTATTATTATGTTTTGTCTCTTTATCGTGGATCTAGAGAAAATAGGGGAGATGCTGCTGAAATTTTATAGATTTTAGAAAGTTAGTAGCATTCTTGGCTCAGAAGAAGTTGGGGTGTTACAATTAGTATCAGAGCGGGCTTTAGGTCCATTATGGGTAAACTAGTGAATTTATGCATAGGCTAAAACTCTGATTTAGTATGATTAAATTAATTACTCAAGACCTGACACACTGGTGCACTATAGGATGGGTATGGGTTATGCATGGCATTTAGTTTCTAAGTGTTTTATTCTCTTAGTGTGACGACCTTAGTGATTTCTCTATGCTGACTTGAGGAATGTTTGTTTTGGTGAATAGTTATGGCACGCGTTAGAGGTGGTCCTGGTGATAGACGTGGTCGTGGCCGCGGGGGTCGTGGCCTAGGTCGTGGTGGCGGACGTGCTAGATGACATGACACACGCTAGACGGTCCAACTCAGCAGCCTAATCAGCTCAATAGTGAGTGTGCACACACAGCCACCAGCCATGGTGTCGAATTGTCCGGTATCAACGACCCAATGAGGAAACCCACTTGATGAGCCGACCTGTATGCTGGACGGTTCTGGACATCGTCCGGTTGGAACGCACCATCACCAAAACTCTCTGGATGCATCAGCCCGTGCGCCAGACAATCTGGTACATCGTTCGGTTGCAACTCACAGGCCCTAAAACTCTCTAGGTGCGCTGAAAGACGCACCAGACAGTCTAGAACATCGTGCAACCACAACACACCCTATTGCTCCATGGGGAACACAAGATTCGATGACACCGATGCAACTTAAACTCTTCAAGCTAATGCCCACAAAGAACAAAAAAACCTACAACAGTCCAAATGGACCCATCTCGACACACAGGTCCAAAGTAGTGCTGGAGAAATGGGCCGTGCCAAATGGACCAGCCCGGGCACGGCCCAAAAAAAGGGGCCTAGTGCACGGCCCGGCACGGAAAATAGATGGGCAGTGCCAACACAGCCCGATGGCCTGGCCCGTGCCGTGCCCTAAATTGAGGCCCGCCATGCCGCCTGGCATGGCCCGAGTTGCCGTGCCGTGCTTTGGCCGGCACGGCCTAAAAAGGCCCGACAGAGGAATTTCAGCTATACACACTACTGCGGATCGGGGTAGGCCAAGCGGCTCGTAAAGCATGTGCAAGCGGTATTAGAACCGCTTCATGAACCGCGATGACGATGCGAGGGCATCACAAGCGGCTCCCAGAGCTAGTGAAGCCCTCCGCAAGCGGTTCACGGGCGATGGCGCGGCGGCGTGGAAGCCCGTGGGGCCTCTCGCAAGCGGTTGGAGCCACGAACCGCTTAGAGAGCATCTCCATAGCGGTTGAGTAACCGCTTGCGCAAACATGCGCTTTAATGGCCACCGTTAATTCATTTCGGTAGCAAAGCAGATATTTAAATATAAATTTCGTAGGAGATTTTTTATTTGTCGATTAAATTTAAATACATATAGGATGAGCATATAATTAGCGATCAAACAAGCTTAAATATATTAGATAATACATGTAATAATGTACACTTTATATGCACCGCCAAATTTACAAAGTTTATAATTAATATACATTGTGCAAAATGGACAAAAGCAGTTCATTTTTTCTTGCGATACTTTTCTTGACGCTCTTTGATGACGAGAAGTCGTCCCTAGTTCGCTTCGTGTTGAAATATGGATCTCGATAATGGAACTGCATACGGGGGTTAATGACCTCATCGAGAATGAAGCGAATAGTTGTTCTCGTAATGCGAGCACCGATGATGTGGTAACACTTCAAGATGTTTATCCATGTCGGCCGCCAATTCAATTAAAGTGAAAAAAAAATAAATACGTGCACCCATAATGTAAATTAATGGAGCACATAAGAACGTTATTAAGTTGTTGCTAGATGCATGGTTGCGTGCATATATATATACGAACCTCTTCAGGAGTTTGAGGCTCAAGCTCGCCGTGGCACATCATTTGGATATAGTGGAACACATAGTAGCCACATAGGTTGTTTCCCGCAGATTGTTGTTTTGCCTATGGTCGATCGGGGCAATTACAGATCAGTAATAACAAGAAATATTAATTGACAAAGGGCAATTACGTCGTTTTAGCGTACTCAGTCGCTTAGCTTGACATCGAATTCCTTCTTAAAACGTCCTTTCTGAATCTCTTTGAAAGCTCAGGAACGCCTTGTTAAGGAGGTCAATTATCCACTGGTATTCCTTTTGCGGTTTTCTCCGTGAGTCTTGAACGATGATCATGCTTTGGTCAAGCTTTATGATTATAAGGATCCAGTGGAACCTATTTATATATTGCAACAGTTATGACATGTAATTACACAATATATAGTGTGCCATCAGGTGCCTTAAGCAATATAAGAACGAGATGTTAGTGAGGACATCAGCACGTACTTAAAGTTGAATGGCAGAAGTATGTATGGCTTGTAGTGTTGTTGTACTAGTGCATGTACAACGTAGTCGTGGATTTCCTTTGGTTTTTCAGGGTATTGCCCGACTTCCTCGTTGACCAACCAAGGGTCAAGGAAGCCAATCGAGTTCGGCTTTTGCTTTCTAAGTCTTTGTATCTCCATTCTACAGAAAATTGGTTAATTGAGTTAATTAATTAGGGTTCTCGGCAAGCAGCATGTATAGATATATATATACATCTTGTGGAGTCGAAACTCACAGGCACCAGTAGGTCATGAAGGACACGTTGACGGCGTTTGCATGGTACACATTGTACCAGTCTTCAAAATCAAGATTTATCAATTGATCATTCCCTCGAAACAAATGTTCTTCTTGAAACGAGACGCAACAATGAGCATATCCCCTGGCGGACTTGTGTTCGTACCATTCATGCGCACGTCGCATCTGGACCGGTAGTTTCCGTATGTCCTTAGGGTCTAGCAACGGCTGGCCCAGCTTAAATGGCCACCTGACTTGTGCCGTTGGAAGATCATCAATTAATCCACGGGCGGCTTCTAAGTTATCAAGGCCAGCTTCCCTCATGAAGTCATACTCCATCTGTAGACGTTTTGCCTCCTCCTGTTCTTCTTTGCTCATGTATGTACCCGGAGGTTGTTTACTCTTGAAGACGTGCTTTCTGATAGTTCTTTGGTAGTCGGTACAGAGAGGCGGTCGGTGTTGAATGCTTGTTATCGCGAAGAAGTCCGCGACCTTTGAATCAATTCGTTCCTTTGGCGGTGGATTTGTTTTAGCTTTATACCCCTCTATCCATGCGTCCACAGCTTTCTTCGACTCGCTCTTTACCTCCTCAAAGGCCATCTCGAAAGGTGTTTTTTTGGGTTCCTTCATTCTCTGTCTGAATGGGAAACCAGCCGCCTACTTGCTTGGTGTCGTTCTAGCTGCAGAATGCTCGTTTGCTAGCAAGCTTCTTATTGGGGAGATGCTGGCTCGTTGTTTCTCTCGGAGGTCGCCGCTTCCTTTTGCTTTGAGGGGTCGGGCGGTGTTGTTGGCTTCTGCGATAGCGCTAGCGGGTGGTGGAGTGCTTTGTCTCACCGGCGAGGCATTGCGTGGTGGCGTGGCCTGTCTTGGTGGAGGAGGTGAGCTCCGTCTCGGTGGAGTGTTCTGTCTCGGTATAGATGTCACCTCCGCACCATCAGGAAACACGACGTACTTCTTCCGCCAGAGGATGATGTTATGGACGGCCTCTCCAAGCTTGGTCACATCATCTCCTCCAGCGATATCGAGCTCCATATCCTCAAATCCGGTCACCACCTCGTCCACCGTGACCTTGGAGTATCCCGCGGGTATAGGGTTACAGTGGAATGTCTGGCCCGACTCCACCGGGAAGGCGAAAGCGTAAGCCACCTTGAGGGTGAGGTTGTGCAGTTGGACGCGTAGCTCACATTGGCAGGGCACGGTGATGTCGTCCACGAGATAACGGGCCTGCAATTCGTCGGTCGACATGTTGTTTGACGCGTAGCTGCTTCGTCGACCGAAGGCCGGGGGACTAACCACGTTGTCCGGAGCCATGACGACAACCCCACCTAGTCTTTGAAGACTGGCGATTGCAGCATGCACTTCCCGCTTTAGCATTTCTGCCATGTTTTCCTTATGCTCCTTGAGCTCCTGTTCGATTTTGCTGACTCTGTTGTGTTCTCTTACTTTCCTTCTTTCCCGGCTCCGGTATGTGGCTTGATCATTTGAGAAGCCAGCCATCCACGGCACCTGCTTGCCAAGTCCTCGTGTCCTTCCTGGATGCTCTGCGTTCCCGAGTGCGTAGGTAAGCTCGTCATTCTCCCTGTCTACCACCAAGGATCATGCACGTTGCTTCTCGATGGCTTCTATAATCCTTTCTTTCACGGGTTGCACTTGTGGTGCCATCTCCAGCTTGCCATCATCCTTCAGCCTCCCTCCGTGGCCCAAGGTCCATTCTTGTGCCATGAGCTCGCGATCTTCTTTTACGTACTATACCCTTTTTCTAAGCTCATCTTCCTGCTTCTCCCATTTCGCATAGTTTTGATGTAACCACCGGACCGAGATGGTGGTGGTATTTTTCTTCGTGCATTGGCCTTGTTCTGCTCACTCGCGGCCTTGTCTTCAGCCGACAGCTTGTACTCCTCGAATGCTTGCCAGTGATCCGCTAGCTTCGGATACTTATTGAAGTCTGGGGTTGTTCCGGTCTCCACGTGCTTCTTACTGAGCTCGCTCTTCCACGACTGAAAGCATAACGCCATCTTGCTCAAAGTAAATTTCTTGCACTTGTTTTCGTAAGCCGTCGGAATCGTGAAGTTTTCTTTTATATCTTTCCAGAGCAGCTCTTTCGTAGCCGTAGGAACCTTGGGCCATGTCTTGATGCTAATAGGCACGTGATCCCTCACAATGACTCCGCAGACGTTGTTGAAGGGGGCAAGTGCCGACATAGGGGCTTCGGGCTTCCCAGTGGCTGAAACTTGAGTAATCACATACTTTGTCGATGGCTTTTTGTTAGGCCCTCGTATTTGTTTGGATTGGCTGTTGGACGTTTCCGGCTTAAAAAAAACAGGAACACGTGCCAGAGGCTTACTATGAGAAGTGTAAGAAACGATCATTTTAGTGTCCAGGCTATATATACCTCACAGCCGTCGACATTAGTTTCATCGGCTTGAGCCGAGGCGGCCTGGTCACCGGCTTGAGCCGGTACGGCCTGGTCACCCATTGGATCTACCAGGTTGGCCTCATCATAGGACATGAGAGTGCCCATCGCGATTTCGTTAAGTAGAAAATCATTTCCCGCATCGAAATCAGGATCATCGTGTCCGGAGTGCGCCATCTATCACTGTGCATGCACGTGAAATAATAGAACATTTAATACAACATATATATTTCTTTTTATTTGAATACAACATTTCAATACAATATTTGAATACAACATATACATCTCTTAGATGTCATCCAATATTTGAATACAATATTTCTCGACACCTAAAGCATAGCATGGCATGAAAGAATTTGGGTCGTGCCGGCCTGAATACAATATTTAAATACAATATTTGAATACAATATTTCTCGACACCTAAAGCATAGCATGGCATGAAAGATTTTGGGTCGTGCCGGCCTGAATACAATATTTAAATACAATATTTGAATACAATATTTCTCGACACCTAAAGCATAGCATGGCATGAAAGATTTTGGGTCGTGCCGGCCTGAATACAATATTTGAATACAATATTTCTCGACACCTAAAGCATAGCATGGCATGAAAGAATTTGGGCCGTGCCGGCCTGAATACAATATTTAAATACAATATTTGAATACAATATTTCTTGACACCTAATGTTGTTGCAAAATTAGCATGTGCATCCAGATTAGGTCAAACGGCCCCTAGCTCGAAGGCTAGTCCCCCAGAAATCGGTCCACTGGACAAAGAGGGAAAGAGTACAATATTATGATGCTCAACCAGGGAGCGTCCGAGAAGGGGCCGTGGCGCGATGCTCAACTTATGATCACCGGCTTACTTGAAAAACATGGCAGCCACTAATCCAACCAAATCAGCTTAAAGCTCAGATTAGAAAGATTGTAAATTGCTCTCAGATTGCAATTAAAGGGTTGCTAAACTTAATTAGCCATCCAACTCCAATTTGGGCTAAATATCATAAGTTCAATTAATCTGAAATAACAGATTAAACAAGCCTCAAACAGTGCAATCATCATCGAACAGTATAAATATATAGCCCACAAACCACAGTGCAAATACTCAGAATGGGATCGGCCTCTATTCAAAGAATAGATCCCCAGATGCCCAATCGGCCACCGCAATAAGACAAGAACAGATGGGGAGCAATGGGAGCACCACAGACTATACATAAACAAAGAAACATATGTATGAATGATTGCTCTCAGATTGTAAATTATTGCATCACTGCTTATTAAAGCTAAAAATTATGCAATCATCATCAAGCAATTTGCTCAATTTCGATGTATTAGCCCCTTTGCTCAATTGAGCAAGGTCCCCAAATCCACCTCAATTGGCATTAAATCCAGCAGCACCAACATCCCTAATCCCCAAATCCGCAACATCTCCACATAGAGCAAAGATAGAGAAAGGACTATTGCTCTCAGATTGAAAGGATTAATCCTACGACATGTGCATGGTCAAACTGAAGGAAAATCACATAAAAGACAATGAGCAGTACCAAACTTGCAATTAAAGGGTTGCTAAAGTTAATTAGCCATCCAACTGTTAATTGCCTTTAAACCTCATTGAACAAATAAAAGATTCTAAGTTCAATCAGTATAAGACCATGCACATAGGATTAAGGAGTTAACAAGCCACATCTAGAAATCATCATACAAAGAAGAGCAAGACCAAACTTGGCCAATGAGCAGTACCAAACAAGTTGTAGCAATCATCATAGAGCAAGAGCAGTACCAAACTTGACCAATGAGCAGTAGCAAATGGGAGCACCACAGATGGGAGTGAGGGGAAGGAGAGAGGAGCAATGGGAGCATGACAGAGGGGAGCAATAGGAGCATCTACACCGCGCGCGCATTCCGTCGAACACTACAAGTGCATCACAAAGCAATGGGGGCAGGGGAAGGAAGGGGGCTCGATACCTCGGCCCTTCGTCTTCAAAGTGGTGGGGAGGAGGTCCACGGCGAACGGGAGCGAGGGGGCACACCGGCGAAGGTGCTCGCCGGCAGGGTGGCGGCGGCGGTGGTCGCTCACAAGACAAGGGTCGATGCCGCAAGTCTGCTAGCAGTGCTCGACGACGGCTCGGTGGAGTGTCCAGGAGGCGGCCGCCGTGTGGTGCTCGACGACGGCGAGGTACGGCCGTGCGGTGCTAGACGGCGGTGAGGGTGGTGGCGGTGAGGCGCGGCGGAACGGTTAAGGGAGACAGGGGCAAAGGAATTAGAGAAAATTTCGACCACGAACCCTCTACCTTATATAGGAAAGGCACAGCATGGCGGTTAGTATTACAAACCGCTTGAAAATATCTCTGCAAGCGGTTCGTAGTTTTAACCGCTTTGTAGAAGAATATTTTTACAAGCGGTTTGTAGAACAAACCGCTTGTAGAATCCGAGTAGCGCCATTAAAATTTGAATTTAGCCGCCAAGCGAACAAGAATGCCTCTTCAAGCGGTTGGTGATAAAACCGCTAGAGAGTCACTTCAAGCGGTTGATAGGACGAACCGCTTGTAGAAGTGGGGCCATCACACGGCGAGGTGGCGAGGCTTGGGACGTACCACTCTATCGATAACGTTTAAGAAGGTATTGCACCATTCTCTGTTGAAATAAAAATTCCTCTCACTTGGCTAGCGCGTGGCGTTTAAGTGCGGGCTCCCCGTGCTGGTCGCGGGTTCGAGCCCCGCTTGCGCCCCCTTGCCTTTTAGTTTATTAGAAATATTTACTGAGCCCATTTTTTTGTTCCAAAAATACAAAAAAAAATATTTTTTTATATTACTTTCATTTCTAAATATGTGATTAACCCATTATTCTTTACAAAAATAGTAAAAAATCTTTTTTGGCATTACTTTCATTTCTAAATATGTACTTAGCTCATTATTTTTCCAAAAATAAAAAATCTTTTTATATTACTTTCATTTCTAATATGTACTTAGGACATTATTCTTTTCAAAATACTAAAAATATTTTTTGGCATTACTTTCATTTGTAAATATGTGCTAGCCCAATATTCTTTTCAAAAACAGTATAAAATATTTTTTGGCATTACTTTCATTTCGAAATATGTGGCCATTATTCTTTTTAGAAATACTAAAAATTATTTTTTGGCTTTGCTTTCATTTCTAAATATGTACTTAGCCCATTATTCTTTTCGAAAATACTAAAAAATATTTTTTTATATTACTTTTATTTCTAAATATGTGGCCATTATTCTTTCCAAAAATATTGCTTCCACCTTAAAAATTCTTAAAAATGCTATTACATGATAACATAGTTCATACAACCACATAATATATTTAATATGACCATATAATAAGGGTTATCCTAATCATTTACATTTTTTGTCTTTACAATTCTTCCTTCATCGTGATCGCGGCGTATGTGCGGAGCATCCATGCTTGTGTCATCCAGGATGCTTATGTCGACATCTACTGCAAATGGAGGGATCTCATCTATCTGATCGTACTCTTCCTCGTCAGTAACGTCCTCTACTCCGACAATCCTTCGCTTACCTTGGAGAACCACGTGTCGCTTTGGTGCTCCTTCCCTTGTCTTTGATTTGATTCTTCTTTGGTCTGCTTGACATGTCCAATACGTAGAAGACCTGTCTCACCTCGTTCGCGAGAACAAATGGTTCTCTCAAGTAGCCGACTTCTTGGAGGTCGACAGTAGTCATGCCGTATTTGTCGACATTCACGCCGTCTGCGTTTAGTTTTACCCATTGGCACTTAAACAATGGGATCTTCGAAGGCCCATAGTCGAGCTCCCATATCTCTTCTATGAATCCATAATAGGTGTCCACCCTGCCACTATTGTCGGCAGCTTCTATACTGACACCGCTGTTCTGGTTTGTGCTATTGTTATCTTATGATCTCGTGTAGAATGTGTAACCATTTATCTCGTACCCCTGTCATCTCACTATTTGAACGGATGATCCCCGAGCCAGGCGTTGCAACCGTTCATTGTTGGACTTGCTCTTGAGGATATGGTTTTGTAACCATGGGCCGAAAGAATCCATGTGTCTCAGTGTTATCCACGTATCAGTCTTCTCTGGGAACTAGAGACGTAGAGCATTCTTGTGTTGGAGGACATACGGGGCGGCCACTGCCGATTGCTTCAACACAGTGAAATGTGCTTGTTTAAATGTCTGAAGATCGTTGCATGCAACTACTTTTCTTCCAAGTGTCCCTTTACCTCGTAACCTGCCCTCATGCCGTGATATAGGGACGCCGATGGGGTCTAGATCATCAATGTTGTCCACACAGAACTCGACCACCTCCTCTGTCACATAACCCTCGGCAATGCATGCTTCTGGCCGAGAACGGTTACGTACATACTTCTTTAGTACGCTCATGTACCTCTCGAAAGGGAACATGCTGTGGAGATAAACGGGCCCAAGAATACCTATCTCTTTGCTTAGATGAACAGTGAGATGAACCATGATATCAAAAAAGGCAGGAGGAAAGATCATCACAAGGCTAACCACGCTTTGTACCACGTCAGCCTGCAGCTCACCCAGTTTTTTTGGATCGATGAACTTCTGAAAAATAGCGTTGAAAAACGAACACAGCTTTGTGATTGTCCCCCTTACCCACTCGGGCAGTACACCTCTTAAAACCACCGGGAGCAACTGTGTCATCAGCACAAGACAGTCATGGGATTTTAGATGTATAATTTTGTTCTCTTTCATATTTACGAATCTCCTTACGTTCGACGAGTATCCGGAAGGGACCTTCACACTGCTAAGACACTCTATCACGCTTTTTTTCTTCTTTGCTTGGAGTATAACTCATTGGCCGAGGGTACAGCTTGTTCCGTACCTCTTTTTTCAGGGTGTAGGTCCTTCTGATGCCCAGGACTTCAAGGTCGTTCCGAGCACTCACTGTATCTTTCGATTTCCCGTACAGATCTATATATCCTACGAAGTTCACACATACATTCTTGGTGATGTGCATGAAGTCCAGTGAGTGGCGAACATCCAAATCTTCCCAGTAAGGCAAGTCCCAAAATATTGACCTATTCTTCCATATGGGTGCATGGCCATCCTCATCATTCGGCACAGATTTGCTTCCCGGACCCTTTCCAAAAACTACCTTCAGATTCTTCACCATAGTAAACACTTGCTTGCCACTTCGATGCCTCGGCTGGGAACGATGTTCTTCCTCCCCGTTAAATTCCCTGCGTTTCTTCCGCAACGCGTGGCTTCGAATAAGAAACCTGCGATGCCCCATGTACACCATCTTTCGAGAGCCTTTCATGTACGTGCCATCGGTTTGATCTAAACACTGCACACACGCTTTGAAGCCTTTGCCAGTTAGGCCAGACATGTTACCAAGCGCTGGCCAGTCGTTGATTGTTACAAATAACATTGCAGGCAGGTTGAAATACTCCCTTTTGTATTCGTCCCAGACCTTTACACCGTTCCATAACGTTTGAAGATCTTCTACCAAAGGTTTTAGGTACACATCGATATCATTTCCGGGTTGTTTGGGGCCTTGGATCAACAACGGCATCATTATGTACTTTCTCTTCATGCATAACCATGGAGGAATATTATACACACATAGTGTGATGGCGAGTGCTATACTGCTGCTCATGTCTCCGAAAGGATTCATCCCATCGGTACTCAAACCGAACCTTATGTTTCTGACCTCGTCTGCAAAGTCTTCGTACTTCCGATCGACCATCCTCCACTGCGAGCCATCTGCCGGATGCCTAAGCATTCCGTCGACCTTACGCTCTTCTTTATGCCAACGCATCATCTTTGCATGCGCTTTGTTTGTAAACATACGCTCTAGCTTTAGAATCAGAGGAAAATACCACAACGCTTTTGCCGGTGCTCTGTTCTTCACACGCACCCCATCTATTCACCTGGATCGTCACGCTTAGTCTTATACAGGGGTTCCTTGCATACTGGACAGGCATCCAAGTCGGCATATTCACCGCGATATATGACACAGTCGTTGCAACATGCATGTATCTTCCGTACTTTCGATCCTAAGGGACACAGGACCAGTTTGGCTTGATACGTGGATTCTGGCAGGGTGTTATCTTCCAGGAGCAACTTCTTTATGAGCGACAGCAACTCATCGAAACCCTTATCTGACACACCATTCACGACCTTCCATTGCATGAGCTCCGAGTAGTCGTAGCTTCTTGTGCCCCGACCACAATTTGGGTACAAAAGAGTTCTCTGGTTCTCCAACAATCCTCGGTACTTCCTATATTGTTTGTCCTCTGTGATATCTCCTCTGCGTCACGCAACATCCGTCCAGTCATCATCCACACCAAACCGATCACCTTGTGTATCTTCTACGTCCTCGTATGTCGTCGCGTCCGGCATACCATCATATGTCACTTCCTCTTCATCGGCTTCTTCTTCGTCTTCTATGGTGGTATGCTCTACTTCGTGTGGTGAGTCCAACATGTATAGTTCGCATGAAACCTCTCATCAACAAGTGGCCTCAGATTCGTCCTCGCATTGAGTGCTCTTTCTCGTTCACGCAATCTACGCACGGACACCGTCTGAAGCTTCTTGGAGGCAAGTCTCAAATACGACATCGAGAAAAGCATTCACGCCATCGATGAACTCCCTTGTCCGACGATCGCATACATCCATTGCGGTTCATCTCGCACCAACTAAATTAATAAGAACACTTATTATATTTTTCAAATTGAAATATTTAACTCAAATAACTAATTGTTATATTTTTAATTACCTCTAAACTTTCTTGATTTTTATAGCTAAACCAACTAAATCTCACAAATTAAAAACTTTTTTCAAAAATATTTTTAATTACATTTCATACACAAAAATATTATTACCAACCTAGCAAAAACCTACATCTATTTAGCTCTATAGCAATTGAAATAATCACCCTACCTACTATTTTAAACTAATGTGAAACTAAAACCATCCAATAGATCACTGCATTGCCTCAAAAGATCTAGAAGGGAGAGCTAGCTAAGGCACCAAGCTAGATCTTGCTCTCTAAAACAAATAATCACCCCTACCAACTAATTTCAACATCTTATACATCATCAAAAAAAGGATACAAAACTAATATGAGACTTAAAACACCCAATAGATCTACATCTTGCCTCAAATTATCAAGAGAGAGAGCTATAGCAAAACAAACATCCTTCAATTCAAACAAGATTATTTAATATTTCTTCACATCCAATGCAAAAAGATAAGCAATGTCCACATGAAAATGATGTTGAAACCATGTTTACTTACCTTGGAAACCTTAATTTGGAGCTATTAGCCTCAATTAAAAATTTTGGCTGCACCTCCCCTGCATGAACAGCTCGGCCGTCGATTATCTGCGAGCTCGCTTTCGGGAGGAAGAAGGGGTTAAATGCACTGGGCGGAAAGAGAAAAAGTATATGCAAGCGGTTCGTGATACGAACCGCTTGTGCAAGCGATTCTTATCACGAACCGCTTACAGAGGAGTGCAAGTGGTTGGTGATACGAACCGCTTACAATGTGTTATCTGTGCAAGCGGTTGTTATCACGAACCGCTTGCATATGCCCTTTTCCGCCACCCTCCCATCCGTTGGCCACGAACCGCTTGTGACGATCGGATCGCAAGCGGGTTAAAGCGAGCCGCTTATGATGGGCCGCTTGTGAAGCCCGAATCCGCAGTAGTGACAGAGTACTGCTAATGCATACAAACCTCTGAAGCCTGGGACTAATAGCGTTCTCTGCAGGTTGCACTTTCCAACACAGCCATCGACTAGCTAGCTAGGTAGCGTAGAGTGCATGTTGCACTGCCCAACACATGAGCGAACGGCTAGCTCTGGTCCCAACACAGTCAATATCGGTCCGTATACTGTATTTATTACTTTAACAGCCAGCTAGCACACAGCGCCTGCCACCCAGAGACCCAGGTGCATGCTCATCACCGGACGCCAGCTTCAAAATCGCGTCGCTGACTTCAAAATCCTGCGTTGCGCCTGCCGGTGAATTTCATCCGTCGCAGTCCACGCGAGTTGCGTCGTGCCCGTGCTGGCACCATGGCTCGACGTGCTATTGGGTCGTGCCGAGCCTGATTTTACACCGTTTATGCCAGCACGGCCCAACTCCCAGCACTAGTCCAATGTATACCATCCTTAGTTTTGATGCCATACAAAGCACACAACTTGGCGAGGTACCATGTGATATCCACCAAAACTAATTATTCACGAAGAGAACCACACAGAGAAGTCTTGAACCTTGCATCAATGAATGTTGTCGTCGATCTTGCTTAGCACACCGATCAAGGAGGGTACATATTGACTCCTGTTGCAAATTCCATGATTGCGTGCCAATGTTTTGACAGATGTATAAGTTGCATGTTATGTTAAACATAAATGATTGGTATTAAACTTGCTAATACCAATTCGATGCTGGCATTTACAGCTTGCAGCGTGGAGAGTATTAGTCCCGGTTGGTGTTACCAACGGGGTAACACCAACCGGGATTGTGTTGTTATACTTACCGTCTTCCTCCCTGAGATTGTACCCTGGGACCAACATGAATAAGTTTCAGTCCCTACCGTAAGCTTCAATTGCGGGAGGTGCTGCCCAAAAATTTTCATAATTTGGTCATTTTTTCTCCAATCTACAATTCCAGGGAGGTCCTTCCTAAAGTCCTGGTCAACCGTCGGGATTGATATCTATGGCTACCGAGAACAATGCACGTAAAATATCCTGATGAACAAAAATTTGTGTACTTGCATACATAAATAATACTTATGTATAGCCTAGCTAGCTAGCTATTGTAATGAATGTTAATTACCTACTATAGTTAAAGTTTACTGAATGTCCTTTTGATTTAGTTGTTAACTAATTGTGCATGATTAATTACTTGTGTTTTATTAACTGTGATTTAATACATATATATAAAATAATAATAATAGCGAGGGGCAACATGTAATAAATACAATACAAATAAATATATGGCTGCACACACATTAGTCCCCGTTTGAGACATCAACCGGGACTGATAGGCTGCCCAACCAATGTCCTTGGTCATCGCCACGTGTCTTTCGCGTCTTTCCAGGTGGAATTTAGTTCTGGTTCCCAGAATCAAGACTGAAGCCCACTACGCATCAGTCCCCAGGGGTTGTTTCACGAACTGAGACTGAAGCCCATTGAAAACCAGGACTGAAGGCTCAATCTCCAGTAGCACAATAAAAGTAATATATCTTACTCCATGATCCTCCATTCATGTATTGATTTATCTTACATGCATAAAGGTTACCACAATAAATCAAATAAGTCATCCGCAACCATTAAAAATTAAAAATACATTACAAAGAAAAATACAGAAAAATTATCATGTTCATGGACCAACAATTACATAGAGTTAACTCAAATCTTCCTTTTACAGGAAATATTATTTCTGTTTTCACCGAAGAAAACCGTATGTCACATAATAGTTATCGATGAGTGAAGTTTAGCTCTGATGGTATAAATGATGGCTTAGCACTGCTTAGTGCACATGCAGCGACGACGGACACCACCGCATCTTCCGCCCGAGAACCCCTCCGTCAGGCAAATGTTGGCGCAGTTTGCCTTCATCATGCACAACCCCTTGAACTGCCCGCTTGGCGTCTCGCACTCCCTCGCATGCGACGGCACAACCTCTGTAGACATGCATGCAGCCACAAATTAGCTAGGGGACAGAACGTTCATCGCTCCAAATCATGAGTCATTCATATATAATTGTGTCGTATAATTAAGACGGATCAATGTATGACAGTACACTGCCATGATAGTAAATGTCAATGTGAAACACACATGTTTACATAATATATGTCGCACACAATATATAAACGCATTCAACAGTTAAAAATTTATATTATCTAAAAGGAAGTGTATAAACACATTGCATTCCAATGTTTTGTTTTCCATGTTACGTCGTCACCCCCTACATAGTTCTACTAACAACAACAATAATTCAGAAAGTAACATATGGTTACTTTCTGCTACAGGAAGATCTATAACATTCAATTAACTGATGAACAGCTTACATGTCCTGTGTGCCACCTCAAGGCTAATTTTAAAACTGGTTCTTATTGTATTTGTATATATATTATATGAAACTTCCCAATCAATTGTTTGTAATCGATCGTACAAAATTGCAAGGACGTTATCTACAGAAATATCTGCATGGAAAATATTATCAAAATAATAGAGCCTAGCAAGATGTTGTAGATAAGTAGATGCATGCTTGATTTCATGTCACGATCGATCAAAGCGTGCATATATTTATTCATGTACCTGTGGCCACAACGAGCAGCACAAGGATGACGACAGGGAGGAATAATTTGCGAGATGACTCCATTTCTTTATCTTGAAGAAATAACTAAATGACCGACGATTGGAGTGAATGTGCCAAGCTTAAATATGCGCATAGGCAGCGTCATGCAACGCGCAACCACCACAGGAAAATGTCAGCTCTATATATAACTGGCCTAATATTAGAGCTAGAGCATGACCTATAACAAGACGTGCTCTCACCGTCCTGCATCACAACGATCTTGCAATGACTTTTCGAAAAAAAGAAGAAAAAAAAAAACGATCCTGCATTGTTTCATGCATACTCTACCGCTGTGAAAAATCTTATTGCGTGCTACTAACACAGAAAGAGAAGTGGGCTAAACTACTGCCACGTCTCAACCGGTTATTTGTGAACCGATAGTGATGGTTGCATCACTACTGATTTAAGCCATAAATCGGCAGCAATAGCCTTGTGAGTTACGAACCAGCACCACGCGGATCGTGCCAATTCTCGACGGTCAAAGCTGTCGAGAAAGATACGGGAACCATCGAGAAAGATCCGTCTCGACGGCCGGCCGTCGAGATTTGGCCTTAAAGATAGTGTGGTCGAGAGAAGGTCTGTCTCGATGGCCTGGCAGTTGAGATAGTCTGTCTCGACGGCTTCAGGGCAGCCGTCATCAATAGTACGCAGGCTAGGCGCAACGTGCTGGACGCACTTTTCTCGATGGCTGCGAGCCGTCGAGATAGATGCTTGGCGGGGCGCCGCACAGTCTCGCAACCCAGCCCAATTAGTTATTAACAACGGTTATGCGGCCAACGAGATTGCTTAGTCCGCCCTGAGCTGGCAGATGGTTCCATGCGCACTTTTCTCGATAGCCAGATTCTAGCCGTCGAGAATAACTGTAGACCAGCAAACAATTTTTTTGAAAAATGTAAAAAACACAATAATTTTGCAGCTGCCCCAGCACCTAGCAGCAGCTGCTGCAACCTACATACCCAAAAAACCCGCACATTCAAATATCCCACAATATCCAACATTCAAACTCTTGGGTCTCTTTCATTGTGAACAAGGACGAAACATTTGGCCATTTCATTACTTAATTCGTAAGCTTTGTGTTGAATTCCCAGGAGCGCTTCACGCAATCCATTCAAACAATGACACTGAGTTCAAGAATGCACAATTTCAGAACCTATGTTCTCATTCTGGTGTTGACCATCAGTTCTCATCTCCTCACGTCGCACAACATAAGAGCGTTGTGGAAGGACAGAACCACACCTTGGTTGAAATGGCTATGTTAATGCTTGATGAATATTCTACTCCTAGGCATTTCTAGTCTGAGGCTATGTCAACTGCATGCTATGTGTCAAACAGGATGTTTCTGAGGTCTGAGTTGCATCACACATCCTATAAACTTCAATATGGGCGTAAGCCAAGTGTTTCACATTTCAGAGTGTTTGGATGCAAGTGTTTTATTCTGAAGTCTAGAAATCTGTACAAATTTGAATGTTAATCTTCAGATGGCATTTTTATTGGGTATACAGTTTCTGCGATGAATTACCGCCTCTGTGATAGTGACTTGCGAGGTGACCTTTGATGAGACTATGACGGGAGTAAGGCCATATATCTCAAATTCAGACTTGTATTTTGAGCCAATATTTGTTGAGGAGAAGGTCATTGAAGATGATGATTTTTTAGAACTCAACCATGACTTAGCTCCACCAGTGGTGCCTCTAGTTTTAAGTGTTGTTCCTAAGTCTAATCCCTTACCTTTTGCATCTACTCAGCTCTCACCTTGTGCTTCTAGGTTCACCTATAGAATCTGATTCGCCCGGTGGCTCTGATCATACCTCTCCTGCTCCCGAGGTAAAGGCCATTTCTAGGGCTCCTCGTCACATTCAAAAAGACCATCGCACTGCACATATGATTGGTGGTTTGAGAGAGAGGATGCTAACCCGATCGAAGTTTGGGATTTCTCATCTTTGTTTAATACTAAACACATTGAACTGAGATATCACTTCCTTAGAGACCTTATGGAGAAGGGTGATATAGTCTTGCAGTTCATTGAGACCGATCGTTAGTTAGCTGATATCTTCGGTAAGCCATTGGACAAGGCTAGGTTTGAGGCTCTCAGGGGAGAGCTTGGAGTTGTGAGCGTGGCTAGCCTGTAGTCAGGTGGAGTTTGGGCTACTTGTACTATATGTAATATAATTTATCATTTTCCCAACATTGCATTTGAGTTGCATTCAAGCTTAGTTATATGGCGAAATATGTGGTGCAAACCACAGTTTTCGTGCAAACCCCATGAAAACCATATATAAAAGTTTTGTAAATTCGTAAAAAAATTACTGGAGATAGGTATGTACACGAACTACATCACCACCAAATCTCAACTCTAAAAAGTTTTAGACTTGAGATTTAGTGGTGATGTAGTTCATGCACATACCTATCTCCAGTAATTTTTTCACGAATTTTCAAAACTTTTATATATGGTTTTCACGGGGTTTGCACGAAAACGTGGTTTGCACCACATATTTTGCCTAGTTATATTGTGTAGGTGGCCTGCACTCTTCACTCAGACTTTTGGCGTGCGCACGAACCTCTCATCTTATTCTTAGGTTTTTATCATGCGTAATTGGCAGTCTTCTCCTTTGGCTAGGTTGATCCCACACAATCTTATAAGTCACTGGGTAGATAGGGTATGTGTCGTGTCTCTAGTATCCGAGGCGTAGAGTTGTTTTTCTTATTAAGACATAGGCGGCGGATGAGAACGACTCTGAGATTTAGTTTTTTTTTTGTTCTTGCCTAATTCTTTGTGGTTGGTCCGATTGCATTTCACTAGTTTTCCGACTCTCTATTTTCTTGCTGATCTCTTTGCATATCATTTTTGGGAAAATGTTGACTCACTTGTTGAGTTTTAGTTTTTCGAAAACTTTGCATTAGCATGTAGACTTATTTTGCTTTGGAGCTTTGTCTATTATGTTTTTGAATTTAGACTTTGCAAGATGCTGAGACTATTCATATTTCAGCTTATGCTAGATCGTTTAATTGGTGTCTAGTTCAAAAATATCATTGCTTTTGGACTAATGAGCACCAAACTAATTTGTATGGCTTCGAGCATCCTAGGACTTGCATTTGCATAATGTTTTGTGCTTGTTCCCTCACTTTCTTGATGACTATATTGCTAAAAGGTGGAGAATTGAAAAAGGACATCAACACGTTTTCTTGTAAAAGGGGCAATTTTATTGGGAAGCATTGATTTTCACGGCTTAGAGATATTGAACACATGTGTTTCTTTCCTTTGCTTCAAGCGTGATTTGACATTTTGAAAATGCTTTGTGTTCAAAATAATTTTCGAGAGTTTGTCAATATATTCATCAAGGAGGTGTGTTGAGACCCATGTGGAGGGTACCCTTGGGTGATGATGAACATATGCGACAAGGACAAATTTGAAACGGTTTGAAGTTGTCTTGTTAAGGCATTGTTGGATTTTGCTGAGATTTTGGATTAGTCTCGAACTGTCTGGTTGTGCTAAGTATGTTTCGGCACGGTGTTTTCGATTTTGAGCACGAAATTTTCTGTTTGATGATCGTACGATGGACTAACCTTGTCGTAGAGGTAAGGTATGTTGTTTGTGTGTGATCACCTCTGTGATGCAAGTATCGGCGGGTACGTGGCTAACGCTTCGCGGGGATAGCAGGATGCTAGTGCGTCTGGAGGCGTGCAGGCGACGGGGTTCGATGATTTGAAGGTCCTATGAGGTGGTGTAGTCAAGAAGCTTCGCCATGGCAAGGAGTCCGCGAGAGCAGGAGTCTAGTGGGTCGGTTACTTGGTGGCGAAGTTAATCTGACTGGTGGGCACAGGTGTGGGTGTTGACACGAAAAGTGGACTTCTCGCGAACACACGTGCCGAAGCGTCAACTCTGGGATTGTGTCACAACAAGAGACCAAGCGTGCCAGTCAATTTGACCTGTGAATTGACAAGGAGAAAATCGTCAGTAATATCACCCTAATCGGCTTTTAAAATAGCCAGATCAGGATTTCTGTAATCGGCTTTGCAATACCGGATTACAGGATCTATCGGCTTAATGCCTGATAGAGCAAACAAATATAGAATAATAATCAAACTTAAATCCTACATTTCTTTTTGGTATTTTATATTAGCGATAAACCTATGCATCAGTGTATCAAATTACACTAAGAAAAAGATTGAATAGATTGGTTAAGCCAAGACAGTATTCAAATCCAAGTCTAAATATAAATCAATAAACTGATTTAAAGATTTAAAGACTAATAAAGATAGATGCAATGCTGATCGCCAAACATTCATATGTACGAGATTCTAAACAAGGCATACACAAGATCGATTAAACGAGACAGTTGCATACATCAGATTCAGAGAAAGGCGCATGAAATACTTGA
This sequence comes from Raddia guianensis, assembly GCA_036346415.1. Lineage (NCBI taxonomy): Eukaryota > Viridiplantae > Streptophyta > Magnoliopsida > Poales > Poaceae > Raddia > Raddia guianensis. Next base: position 9,042,136 of record CM070537.1, read on the forward strand.
TGATCGGCATTACAGGGTAAACACATATTACAGATCGATTGGACCGAGACAATGCAATATGCGAAAACATGTTAAAGATCGGTAAATCCCGAGACAGTTTAACATGGTTTGTACGCATGAGATCAAGACGATGCAGCCATGCATACGGGTTACAAGGAGAGAATCGATTATCCCATCGAGATAGCTCTACCTGCGAGTTGAAGACTTTCGACGAGGTCGATCGGATTCGAGAAAGAGTTTTGTGTATTGAGTATTAGATGTCTATTCTCGAGGCCTAAGATCCTATTTATACTATTACAAAGCTGATACCGATGCGACCTATTTTTCCGCGTTGCACTTCCGATCAAACCGTATTTCTTCCGAAGTCTTGTATCCATCGGCTTCTTCGATATGCTCTTCTTCTTTACCCACGAAGCCCATTTCCGATTTGGCCCAGTAATTCTAACACATTTGGCCTTTTCCGAATATCCGATTTTCTGCCAAATTTGGGTGTCAACATATGCCCCTAAGTTTGGCAATGAGTATTTCATTAGCCGAACTTTTAAGTAAAAATCGGATTTACCATACCAGAACATTTCACATCTTTACCCCTGTAATTCTTCGCTTTCAGCCCATTTGGAGAACACGTGTCAGCCCAACAGATAACATGGGCCGAAACTATAATGCCGAAAAGCACGGTAAAACCCTAGTTTTTACCACGGCTATAAATAGCGCACCATTCGCCGTCACTCTCACGCTCTCCTACTCACGCACGTCTCTCGCATCGGAACTTCCAGAGCCCTCAGCAGTCAGCGCACAGCCAATTCTTCTCCAACTCTCAATCGGCATCATGTCTCAGGTACTAATTCAATGCTCGGACTCTGAAGCTTTGTATTCCCTGGGGCCAGTAGGAGATCGAGACCCATCGGATTTCATATGTCACTCCATAGGAAGACTTCCTTTATTTGCTGATAAGCTTAGTGTAAACAGTTGGAAATCGGCATTTAGATCTTGGCCTAGCCCAATCAAGGGATATAAGGACTGGCTCATTCGGGTCTATGGTCAGAAACAAGAACAATGGGACGAATTAGGAATTACCGATGCCATCCTTCTCTCCTTATCTCCACCACCAGCAGATGAACCCTTTATGGCAGCATCAGCTTATTTTTGGTGCGATACAGCCAATGCCTTTCTTTTCCCGATCGGACCCATTAGCCCTACACTCTTAGACGTAGCGATGCTAACCGGTCTAAGTCCCGATGGCGAAATGCTATGGTTTTCGATTTGACTGCCACATTGAAACTGGTTCCTGAGAAAAACTTTGGCTGGCAACGGTATATCAGCACCCATCAGAAGATCGGCATCGTAGATGTAAGGATCCTAGGCCGAGAGGGGGGGTGAATCGGCTCTTTTCAAATTTTACTTCTCTCGATTCGCTTGTTTACTTTGTCAAATTAGGAACCCAAGCTATCGATTGACCTAGAGTCTAGTTGCGGAAGTGATCACAATAATGCACAAGCAACTACTAAGAGGCTCGATGGCACTCACACGCAAGCGATCAATCCAATGTGCGGAAGTAAACGAGTGAGATGAGAAGACGCAAACCGAGTTGTTTATCAAGTTCGATGCTCAACACATGAGCACCTCGCCTCCGCTGAGGAAACTTCTCACACAGAGAAGTCGGGACCCTTTCGTCCCTAGCCCTCAATCCACTCGTTGGTAGCTCTTCACCAACACATGGTAGGCGAGCTCCAAACCTTCACACGGAGGCGAGTTCTCTCACACGCGAGAGCTCCTCACACCCACGGCACCGACACACGGCACCGACCACCGACACACGGTGGATTTCACCTCAACACATGAGGTACCCCCAACACATGGAGGATTTGAATCCGACACACGGATACCTTGGCACCCCCGACACACGGAGATGGCCGCCGACACACGGCGGACTTGAAGGGCTCCAACGGATGGAGAGGATGCACCCCTACACAAGGCGGTGACCACCAACGAATGGTGGGTTTGCGGCACGGTCGATGTAGTCGTACGGTCGATGAAGCTCGTGGCGTGACGACGATCTCTTCGGCGACGGAATCCCAAGAGCACTAGATCGGAGATCGTCTCTCACCACTTCCCTCTCTCTCTCTCCCACCATGAAATTAGGGCAAGAACACCATGGGAGTTGGGGAAAACCTTGGAGATGGATGAGAGGAGGTAGGGTCACCTTCTTCTTCTTCTTCCTCTCTTCTTCTCCCTCTCAATCTCTCAAGCACATGGAACCCTAGGTGGAGATGGGAACCATGGGAGGAGCTCTCTTGGTGTCTAAGGGCAAGGAGTGGCGGCTAGGTGAGGCTCTCTCAAGTTTCTCCCGTGCTCCTAGCCCCTATTTATAGGCCCAAGGCGAAACCCTAGAAATGGACGGCTCAGATTAAATCGCGAGATTCAGATCCCCGGATCGGACGCCGTCCAGTTCCCATCGGACGCCGTCAGACAGAGAATCAAGGCCATTTTTGTGCTTCGTCGAACGCCGTCCGGTGGCTTATCGGACGCGTCCGGCAGTGGTCTTGTCTTGCTGCTAATGACAGAGCGCCCGCCAGTGTTCGGTCGCCGGTTTAGTCAGTAGTCGGACGCCGTCCGTCTCGATCGGACGCCGTCCGACGGGACGGCAATGCGTTGGGACTTAGCCAAATTTCGAAGCGTTTCACTGAATTCCACTGCCGGACCCCATCCGACGAAGGCCGGACGCCGTCCGACAGTGCGCTTGATTTCGGCGACCTCTCCACAAGCTCGGACGACCTCTCCCCGTCACGGGCGACCCCTCGGCGAGCACGGGCGACCCCTCGGCGAGCCGAGCGACCTAACCCCAAGCACCGGCGACCCCTCGGCGAGGACGGGCGACCCCTCGGCGAGCCGGGCGACATAACCCCAAGAACCGGCGACCCTTCAGCGAGGACGGGCGACCCCACGGCGAGCCGGGCGACCTAACCCCAAGCACCGGCGACCCTAGGACAGGTGTAATTGCTCTAGATGGTTCGCTCAGTACTAACACCTGGCAATCTCAGAACCCCATGGGACCCACGGCTGATGTTTCTGGACCTGTGCTCAGTGGGACCCTGCAACCAGAGGGATGTAGTCGATCTGCTGAGTTGGGCCGAAGACGCACACAAGGAATTCAGAGAAACTATAGAAACAGAGGTCCTTATCCTTGGCGTTCCGGCTGTACGGCCTAGTTGCCATCAATTACCAAAATCAATTAGCCCATGGGAGGCTTGAACTTACAATCTCCCCCTTTTTGGTAATTGATGACAACACCTGCAAATCCAACATGACAAGGCACAAATCCAATCTCTGGTGCAATGGGTTAGTCCAGAAACATTGCATCACAGCATAGCACAATACCAAAGACTAGGCCAACGAATAAAAATGCAATGTACACTTAAACATGAGCACATAAACATGAGCTCCCCCTAAATCAATGCATACCACTTGTAAGACACGATAGTACCATCACATCACATGGAGCAAAGCATCTCCATAAGTCTACCACTTGTAAACACCCCAAAACATGATAATGCCCAAAACATGGATTTGCACTAATTTCTCCCCCTTTGGTATCAATGACCAGAAAGTAGCAAAGTATGGAATTAGCAAATGAAGCGCTTTGAAAGTTGTACTAGTGCACGTATGCCCATAAGTTCATCACACTCAAAATCTAGCCATCTCAAGGTCACAATGTCACAAGATCAACTAAGGCACAATTATTAAATGTGTGATTCAAGTTATTTATGACCTAGAGCAAGTATAAGATGAACAATAGCGAGAAGTACCAAGAGTTGCTCCAAAACTCAAAGATGACACATGATGCTCCATAGCACTAGAAAATGCATTCCAAGCTACTCATGCTACCACCAAGCCTATTTGAGACTACACATTTTGGTTGAGCTCATTTTGAGTTAGTTCGCAAATTTTCACAAATTTTCTTGTCTCTAACCATAGGCGACGCCACCCAAAGATGACACTCAAGATGAACGCCTGGTTATCCAAAAACTCCCCTAAGTTCATGCCTAGTGCAATGACAAGCTATCTCATCGAGGAGGCATTGGTGAGACATATAAGACCTATTTTAGCACATTTTGCAAATTTGGCTCAACATTTTCTCAAAAATTGCTCAATTTAGCGAAGTAAAGACATGTGCAAAATGGAGAGACACACCCTAGACTAAGAAGGACATGATCAATCAAAGAGTTTAGAGCAATCAAATGAGACTAGAAGCTATAGCTCTCTTAACACAAGCTCATGGCTTTCAATTACATGATATGTTGAGTTAAGCACCAGTTGAGCTAGTGACAAGGTAAACACATGCTATAACTATCAATTTAATGTGATGAAAATATAGGCAATGAATAGCATCCAGTATAACAGGCAGAGCACCTAAAAGCTAAAACTGGCTTCAAAAGATTTTCAATGAATGACATAGCCACGCGACCAACTCGAGCAATGTTTGACTTATCTAAGATATTTAGCTCATTTCTCAATTTGCGTAATCGTGCCTCATCGAGTGGCTTGGTGAATATGTCGGCAAGTCGGTCCTCTGTCAAGACATGCTCAAGCACAATGTCGCCTTTTGTCACATGATCCCGAAGGAAATGGTGACGGACATCAATGTGCTTGGTCCGTGAGTGTTGGACCGGGTTGCACGCTATCTTCACCGCGCCTCATTGTCGTGATAGGAGAGGCACATGGTCAAGTTTTAGCCCAAAGTCAAACAAAGTGATTGTGTCAAGTAAAGCAATTAGGCATTAACAACTCCCCGCTATATACTCAAATTTCGCGTAGATAGCGCCACGGAGTTCTGCTTTTTACGCCCATGACACAAGACACCTACCCAAGAAGTGACATGCCCCGAAGTGCTCTTGCGACGATCTTGCACCCGCATAATCTGAGTCGAATAGCCTAGGAGCTCAAACCAAGACTTCTTCGGGAACCAAAGGCCTATGCTAGGTGTGTGTTTCGTATCTAAGTATTCGTTTCACGCAGCCATATGCATTTCTCTAGGGAGGCTTGAAATCTAGCGCACATGCACACACTAAACATGATATCCGCCTAGATGCGCCAAGTAGAGCAAAACACCAATCATGGAACGGTAAAGCTTTTGGTCGACATATTTACCTTCTTTGTCGAGGTCGAGGTGGCGTCATCCCCATTGGTGTCCGGATCGGCTTGCGCCACTCATGTCGGGCGCTTGAGGAGGTCGTGGATGTACTTCTCTTGGCATATGAATGTCCCGGTCTTGAATTGCTTGATTTGAAATCCCAAGAAAAGTTCAACTCGCCCATCATCGACATCTCGAACTCCTTGCTCATCATGTCGCTAAACTCTGTGACCAGGGACTCATTTGTGCTGCCAAAGATGATGTCATCCACATATACCTGGCACAGGAATAGGTCTCCATCCACCACCTTGGTGAATAGTGTCGAGTCGACCCTTCCAACCGTGAATCTCTTACCAATGAGGAAGTCCCTCAGTCTTTCATACCATGCCCTGGGTGCTTGCTTGAGACCATACAAAGCCTTCAACAATTTGTACATATGATCGTGGTGCTTGTGTCTTGAAACCACGGAGGTCGCTCCACGACACTAGCTCTCCAATGTATCCGCTCGTAAAAGCACTCTTTACGTCCATCTGCTTAAGCACAATGTTGTGGCATGTTGCAAATGCCACAAGCGACTGATGGCATCCAAACGTGCCATCGAGCATAGGTATCTCCACAATCTATACCTCGACCAAGTGAAGCCCCGAGCGACTAGCCTAGCCTTGTTGCGCACCACTACACCAAGTTCATCTTGCTTGTTCTTGAATACCCACTTGGTGCCTATCACATTGCGCCGCTTCGGTCTCTTTACCAAAGTCCGACCTTGTTCCTCTCAAAGTTGTTCACTCCTCGTGCATCGCATTGATCCAGCCTGGGTCATTCAAAGCCTCCTCCACTTTCTTTGGCTCAAGCTCAGATACAAATGCCGTGTGCTCACAGAAGCTTGCCAAAGCACTGATCTCACCGACGATGGCTGTCCTTGACCTTGTTTGCACACCTTGAGTCAAGTCCCCATCACTTGATCACCGGATGATCACGGCTATGGTGTGATGGGTCTTGATCAAGCGAGGTGGTAGCTCTACCGACTCAAGATCCGCTCACAAGCTGCTCTCGCCTCTGAACTGGCTCCACACTTGAGCTATCTTGAGGCAATGCTCCCCCTGAGTCTGGCACTGGTTCAGGTGTGAGTGGTGGTGGAGCCGTCTCGGTCTCCCTCTGAACCTCTACTGGCCTGACATCACCAACTGGCATATTCTCCATCGCTTCTTGCCAATCGCCACCATCCACATCATCCAGATTTTCATGCTCTCCTTGACTCCCATTTGATTCATCGAACTTCACATCACAGTCTCCTCAATTTGACCATCGCTCTCATTGTACACCACAAGGAAGACCCTCTGGTCGAGTAACCCAAGAAGACCCCTGTGTTCACTCTACTCTGGAACTTGCCCAAGTGCTCCCGCTTCTTCTTGATGTAAACCTTGCAGCCAAAAACCCTGAAGTAGGAGACATTGGGTCGTCTTCCCATAAGCAGCTCGTAGGACGTCTTCTTCAGAAGCTTGTGAAGGTACAGACTGTTGATGCAAAGGACATGTCAGTATTGATTGCTTCAAAGACGTAATGTATGTGAAGTCTTGTACTCATCTAACATTGTCCTTGCCATCTCAATGAGCTTCCTGTTCTTCCTCTCAACCACCCCATTTTGCCGAGGGGTGTAGGTGGTCGAGAACCGTGATCAATCCCTAACTCATCACGTAATGTACCAATGTAAGTGTTAGTGAACTCCGCTCCATTGTCACTTCTCACCTTCTTGAGGGTACACTCAAAAGCATTTTGGGCTTTTTTACAAACCTTTTGAAAACATCTCCGCTTGAGTTTTATTAGGTAAAAGAAAACCCAAGTGTATCGGGAGAAGTCATCAACAATGACCAGGCAATAAAGATTTTCCCCGATACTCACATATGTTGTTGGCTCAAAAAGATCCATGTGTATAAGCTCGAGAGGTCGAGATGTAGACATGACATTTTTGGCAGGATGTGAGCTTGCCACTTGCTTGTCGGGCTCGACAGCCTTCGCATAGCTTGTCTTTCTCGAATGTCACATCTTGCACCCCGAGAATCAACTCGTTTTTGAAAAGTTTCTTCAAATTTGCCATGCCGACATGCCCAAGACGCCTATGCCAAAGCCAACCAAGAGAGATTTTGGCCACAAGGCAAGTCGAGACGGATGCGGCAGGCTCATTAAAGTTCACAAGAAGCAAGTTTTCAAACCGAAAGCCTTTGAACACAAGATTTTTATTTTTATCCAAAACCAACAAGCCCTCAGGTGAGAAATTGCAATGGAACCCCAAATCACATATTTGGGCAACAGAGAGGAGATTATAGCTCAAAGTTTTAACTAGTAGCACATTGTCAATTGAAAGATCTGAAGAGATTGCTACCTTTCCAACTCCAAGTACCTTGCTCTTGCTTCCATCTCCAAAAGTGACCTTGGGGGGAATCTTGCCTTCCTCCCCTATTGAGGTGAACAACCGGGGGTTGCCGGTCATGTGTTGGGTGCACCCGCTGTCGATGATCCAATGGCACCCTCCACTCCGGTAGTTCACCTGTCAAATGAGTAGATCACTTATGTGACTCAGGGACCCACACAGGAGGTCCCCGAGGGTTAGCCTTCAAGCTAGAAGCATCAGGAGCAAAGCGATCAATCAAAGACTTAGGCACCCAAACATGTGCCTTATGCTCATTCTCAGCCCTCAAACCAGCATATCTGGCAACCACCTTACCCTTGTCATTCATCCTAAGCAAGTAGTGATCATACAACTCAGCATGGGCTCTTGGAAGCTTGGGTTTGGTGTGCCTGGGAGTGTTCCTAGTTTGGTTTCTAGGTGGAGCTTGCCTAACAAAGTTTTGCCTAGGAGGACCATTCCAGAGGTTAGGTGATGGTGGAGCTTGCCAATTGTTGTATGGCATGGGAGGAGGACCATTCCAATTGTTGTACCTAGGAGCATATTGCCAAGCATATTGGTTCCTAGGTTGCCATGTTGTGGAATTATAGTGTCTAGGAGGTCCTTGCCATGTGTTGTGCCCATTGTGCTTCCTAGGATGATTGTTCTTAGTGTTCATGTTTTTAAGCCCAGAGTTATTAGAACTGTTGGTGTTTTCCTTGTGCTTGTTATGAAGGGAGTTTTGTCCTTTGTTAGACACTTGAGGACCTTTCTTTTCTTCCCCTTAGACTTCTCAGGGGTGAATCCTGCCGCCCCTTCGTGGCCGGATTCCTTTGTTCCTCAAGTATCTGGTTAAGGACCCGACTCCCCTCATAACACTTGCCAAGACCCTTGTCAAATTTTTCAAGCTTAACCTTAAGACTAGCATTTTCAATGGCAAGTTCATCACGCTCAATGGCTAGTTCCCTAGCAGCTAGTGCAAATTTGCATGAATTAGGAGTGCACTCTACACTAGAGGAGCCATTGGAACTAGAAGCAATCATGGCACACTTAGAGCAAGAATCAACCAAATTAATAACAAGATTAGCACTAGAGCCAATCAATGCACATTCAAGAAACATCTGTGCTAGCAGGTGTCATGGTGATAGCAGGTGTGATGTATAGATAAATGGTGCAATCAAAGGAGGCACAATCAAAGCAGGTGAAGCAATCAAGTCATCAGTAGCATGAGCAATTGGCAAAGCATCAATGGAAACATTCTGTTCAGTAAGCAATTTGTTTTCTGCCCTAAGCTCAAGAATTGTAGCAAGCAAGCCATCTACAGATTCATTCATGCCTTTGTTTTCCACATCAAGCAAGTCTACCTTCCTAGCTAAGCTAAGTTTCTCACCATTCAAAAGATCGAATTCAGTCTCAAGAAAATCATGCTTAGCAGTGAGGGTAATCAGAGACTCCTGGAGAGTAGTGGCTCTCAAATGCTCCTTTCGGAGAACATCAAGCAATTTAGCCACATTCTCTCTAGTAGTCTCTTCATCCCACTCAGAAAGAGTTTCAGAGTCAGAATCAGAAGATACCTCAGCAGATGGTCGAGCCATCAAGCACTTGGTGGCTGAAGTAGATGGTGATGAAGCTCTCGGTGTAGAGAAAGTAGTGGAAGTAGACTCTTCTCCATCAGAATACCACACTTGCTCTTGTGGTTCAGGGAAGGCCACCAAGCACTTTGTGATGCAAGCTGGAGGTGGAGGATTCATCTCAAGAATTGCCATGGTGGCAAGTCCTTCACCACTTGGCTCCTCATCCTCCTCGAAGCTTACCGAGTCACTGAACTGTCATCGGAGACCCAAGTTCCAACGAACGCCAACTTCTTTCCATTCTTGGAGGTGGCCTTAAACTCGGTCTTCTTCTAGTTCTTGTACTTCCCATCTTTGTGCCTGAGCTTGTCATCATCACTACCTTGCTTGTTCTTCTCCTTGCGCTTGGTCTTGTCCTTGAGAGGGCACATGGAGGCAATGTGACCCTTCTCATGACACTCATAGCATCGATAGCTAGAGTGTGAGTTCTTGGTCCGTCTCTTGAGGTCGAAGCGCTTCCTAATGCACCCATGATCTCCTCAAGCGCCTCAGGTGGGAAGAAGCTCAATCCTTCTTGATCCTTGGAGATGGTAGGCTTGGACTTGCTTGGCTTGTGTCCAGTAGCCTTGAGAGCAATTGTCTTGGTCTTCTCAACTGATGGAGTGGCTAGGGGCTCGATGATAAGCATCTCATGTGCACGGAGCTTACACAGGAGAGCACCGGGAGTCATTGTCTCAAGATCATTGCTGTTGGATAGAACAGTGATAATGTCCCTGTATTCCTGTCTTGGGAGAATCCTCATCATCTTCCTGCACACATCAACATCAGGCATAGAGAGTCCGAGCCCCTTGAGCTCATTGATTATGGGGTTAAGACGAGTTTACATAGCATTTGCATTTTCACTAGGAAGCATCTCGAATCTATCAAATTGTTCCTTAACCACCACTAATCTACCCTCCTTGACAGCAGCCGTGCCCTCATGAAGCTCAATAAGAGAATCCCAAATAGCCTTGGCAGAAGTGAGGTTGCTAACTCTCTCGAACACATCTCTACTCAACCCCGTGAGTATAGCATTCATAGCCTTAGCGTCATTAGCCATAAGTGTTTTCTGAATTGGTGTGAGTGGTACATTCTCAACACGTGTGATGGAGATGCCATTCTCAACAGCGACCCAAATATCAGCGCCAATGGAAATAAGATAGATTTTCATGCGCTTCTTCCAGAAGTCAAAGTGTAAGCCATTAAAGATTGGAATCCTATTGGCAGCTACACTATCCCCGTCGGCCATCTCTAATGCGGTGAAGCAAAACTAGAGAGAACATGGCTCTGATACCACTTATAAGGATCCTAGGCCGAGAGGGGGGGTGAATCGGCTCTTTTCAAATTTTACTTCTCTCGATTCGCTTGTTTACTTTGTCAAATTAGGAACCCAAGCTATCGATTGACCTAGAGTCTAGTTATGAAGTGATCACAATAATGCACAAGCAACTACTAAGAGGCTCGATAGCACACACACGCAGTTTATCAATCCAATGTGCGAAGTAAACGAGTGAGATGAGAAGACGCAAACCGAGTTGTTTATCAAGTTCAAGGCTCAACACATGAGCACCTACGCCTCCGCTGAGGACACTTCTCACAGAGAAGTCGGGACCCTTCGCCCCTAGCCCTCAATCCACTCGCTGGTAGCTCTTCACCAACACATGGTAGGCGAGCTCCAAACCTTCACACGGAGGCGAAGTTCTCTCACACGCGAGAGCTCACACCCACGGCACCGACACACGGCACCACCACCGGCACACGGTGGATTTCACCTCAACACATGAGGTACCCCAACACATGGAGGATTTGAACCGACACACGGATACCTTGGCACCCCGACACACGGAGATGGCACGACACACACGGCGGACTTGAAGGGCTCCAACGGATGGAGAGGATGCACCCTCACACAAGGCGGTGACCACCAACGAATGGTGGGTTTATGGCACGGTCGATGTAGTCAGACGTCGATGAAGCTCGTGGCGTGACGACGATCTCTTCGGCGACGGAATCCCAAGAGCACTAGATCGAGATCGCCTCTCACCACTTCCTCTCTCTCTCCCCACCATGAAATTAGGGCAAGAACACCATGGGAGTTGGGGAAAACCTTGGAGATGGATGAGAGGAGGTAGGGTCACCTTCTTCTTCTTCTTCCTCTCTTCTTCTCCCTCTCAATCTCTCAAGCACATGGAACCCTAGGTGGAGATGGGAACCATGGGAGGAGCTCTCTTGCTGTCTAAGGGCAAGGAGTGGCGGCTAGGTGAGGCTCTCTCAAGTTTCTCCCGTGCTCCTAGCCCCTATTTATAGGCCCAAGGCGAAACCCTAGAAATGGACGGCTCAGATTAAATCGCGAGATTCAGATCCCCGGATCGGATGCCGTCCGGTTCCCATCGGACGCCGTCGGACAGAGAATCAAGGCCATTTTTGTGCTTCGTCGAACGCCGTCCGGTGGCTTATCGGACGCGTCCGACAGGGTGCTGGTGCGCGCGAACAGAGCGCCCGCCAGGTGTTCGGTTCTGGGTTTAGCCGTAGTCGGACGCCGTCCGGTCCTTATCGGACGCCGTCCGACGGGGACGGTGCGTTTAGGAGTTAGCCAAATTTCGAAGCGTTTCACTGGATTTACTGCTTGACCCGTCTCGACGAAGGCCGGACGCCGTCCGACAGTGCGCTTGATTTCGGCGACCTCTCCACAAGCTCGGGTGACCTCTCCCCGTCACGGGCGACCACTCGGCGAGTACCGGCGACCCCTCGGCGAGCACGGGCGACCCCTCGGCGAGCCGGGCGACCTAACCCCAAGCACCGGCGACCCTGGGACAGGTGTAATTGCTCTAGATGGTTGGCTCAGTACTAACACCTGGCACTCTCGGAACCCCATGGGACCCACGGCTGATGTTTGTGGACCTGTGCTCAGTGGGACCCTGCAACCAGAGGGATGTAGTCGATCTGCTGAGTTGGGCCGAAGACGCACACAAGGAATTCAGAGAAGCTATAGAAATAGAGGTCCTTATCCTTGGCGTTCCGGCTGTACGGCCTAGTTGCCATCAATTACCAAAATCAATTAGCCCATGGGAGGCTTGAACTTACAGTAGAAGATGAAGAGCACATTGCTTTCCTGAACATGTGGCTCGATCGATTCTTTCTCTGCGGTCAATCACTTAGTCCCAGCAAGGTCTATCAGGGAGCGGCCGAGGCACTGGCATCAGGCCAAAAACTAGCAACCGGCAAATACCTTCTAGGAGCCACCTACCGGATGATGCACGAGATCAGGGAAGGTCTTTGCTCACCGAAAGCCGATTATTCAGTCGGCAACTTAGGCTGTCCCTTCTGGTTTATCGGAATGTTCTTGAAACTCCAGATATATAACTCCCTTGGCGAATTAGATTTCAGCCTAAGATTTCCAAGCGAGAAAGAATCCGATAGCACTAATCGCCGATGCAGATCATATGGGGAAATGATCTCAGTTAACTGCAATAGGCGGAGCTTAAACCAAGAAGATCTTGCCATGTCCATGGTTGCATTTTATACAATGTCTGAATCGGAATACGGATTAGAACAGTTCAACCCCTACACTGATCTAGATAGATATCCGATTCCTTCATTTTTCCGATTGGAAAACACCTTGAAAGGAGAAGCCCTAGCAGCATATAAGGAATTCATCTCTCCAGGAATTTTCTTTGCTATTCTGAGTACGAGAACCCACATCAGAAAACCATCTTACGAATTCTATCACCCGGCTGTGGTTGCTCGGCAATTCATCCTTGGACAAGACATTCCTGATCTCTTCATTTATCGCCAACTGAATGCCAGAGAAGGTTTGAGCCCTCAATCGGCTTATGGGATTCTATCAGCCGCTCACATTGACTTCACAATGCCATTGGAATTTAGAATGTGGGCTGATACTTCGCCAAAGTTCGACGATCGGTGGGAAGCCATCGCAAAAACATTTATGCAAATGTATATGAGCTTCAACCTTAATCAAACGAATTACTGGCCAAAAGAAAACATGCAAGCCCAACTGGCCAAAGATCGCCGGCATGACAGAGGCTCTATCGGAATCGGAAGCTAGTAGCTCAAGTACTACCGATTCCGATAGTTCTGATGAAGACAAGGAGGAAAATTCTTCAGAATCGGACTTTCCTCATCGACTCGCATTTATTTAAAGAACAAAATCCTGCACCCACGATCGCCTTCTCGCAGCGAGGTTACTAACTTGCGTGCGTCTGCTAACTCACATTATTCTTTTCCGATTACTAACCACCTGTTTATTTTCTTCCAGAGCGGTGACAAGTGTCCCAAGGCCAAGCTCATTGGAGATGCGGCCGGTCAACTCCATTCTATGGCTAAGTCTGCATCGGCCTTCGCGCAAGGCTCCTCCCAGCAGTCCAAGAAAAGAGGTAAAATCGGCTTTACAACATATAATTTTGGAATATCCGATTTCTTACCTATCCTTATTCGACAGGGAAACCCGAAGGCGAAACCGGCCTGAGAAAAAAACAGGCCACCAAGAAGCCGAGGCCCCCAAAGGTGCGTACACCTTATCGGAATTTTCTTTCAGGACACATCACCCATCCAAAAGAAAAAGGATGGTACACCTGCTCCTCCACCAGCTTCTCAGACACCCCCGACTTTCAACCCACAAGATGTAATCGGATTTTCCTTCCTTTAATTTATGCACCTTTCAAAATTCGATCGCTTGTAACTTAAATATTTTTGTCCAGTATATGTTTCTTCCCCGCAGCCCGGTCAAGGTAACAGTGGTGTCCACGCAGGTCATCACTTACAACGGCCGAAACCCTGCTTGTAATAAATACCGGGGTACAAAGAGTCCTAAGAAGGTCGACAGGCCCCGCTGCACAAAGGGCGAAAGCAAGGCCCCAGGCCCAAGGCATGCAGCCCCTCGAAGGCCAAGAGGGCCCCACGCCACAAAGGGCGAAAGCAAGGCCCCAACACAGGGGTGAGTCCCTCAGAGGCCGAGAGGCCCCACGCGTCAAAGTGGGCGAAGCAGTGGCCCAGCCACGCTGGGCGAGCCCCTCAGAGGGCCCAGAGGGTCCCACGCACAAAGGGCGAAGCAAGGCCCCAACATGCTGGCGAGCCCCTCAGAGGGCCAAGAGGGCCCCACGCGTCGGTGCGAAAGCAAGGCCCCAAACACAGGCGAGCCCCTCAGACGGCCGAGAGGCCCCACGCCACAAAGGGGCGAGCAAGGCCTCAGCATGGGCGAGCCCCTCGAAGGCCGAGAGGCCCCACGCCACAAAGGGGCGAAGCAAGGCCCCAGCCATGTGGCGAGCCCCTCGAAGGCCGAGAGGGCCCCACGCCACAAAGGGGCGAGCAAGGTCCCAACCAAGGCGAGCCCCTCAGAGGCCGAGAGGCCCCACGCGCCAAAGCGGTGCGTGGGCATGAGCCCTCTGGCGAGGCGAGGGCCCCACCAAAGTAAAGCGCGCGGGCGAGCCCCTCTGAGACCAAAGCGAGGGTCCCACGCGTCAAAGGGGCCAGCGGCAGGGAGCATTGCGTATGAGTCTTCGGACGGCGGCCCCCTGCCGCTGAAGGGCGGCGCATTTAATGAGACATCACGCGCGGATAGATACCAAGAAATGATTACCGCCATGATGGCTCTTGCAGTGTCTGAGCGGTCACACTGTGGCGCGTAAGAATTGACCGGCAGAGAGAAGGTTTGCTTGAGGAGACCGCCAGCTGTCGAGGAGGCGGTAGGCCCCACCCGCAGTGCTCACCGGCAGGATCAGGCGGGTCGAGGCCACTTGGCGGCACGCGAGGCGAGCTGCTGCGCGGGCAGCGCACGCTTTCTTCTATCGTGGTCTTGTCGCAGTACCGAGAGCATCAGATCGCCTACCCCCTGGCTCTCTCCGCCAGCCCGAAGCTTGTATAAAAGGGGAGGAGAGAGAGGGGAGTGAAAAAAAAAGGAGGCACGGAGAGCATACGAGCACTAGCATTCTTGCATTCGAAACGCTCTGTAAACACATTCCCATTCAACCACAATCAGAAAAGAGCTAAGGCTCAGCAGGAGTAGGACTATTACCCGCGAGGGGGTCCGAACCTGGGTAAATCTGCGAGTCGCTCCTTGTTGTGCCCGACGCTCAAATCGAATCGAGCTTGATCGAGTTGGCTAGCAGATCAAAAATCTGACCAGGGGTGTGATCCGCAGTGGTTGAGCGGAGAACACGCCGTCAGTGGCGCGCCAGGTAGGGGAGCGCTAGCATCGGTTCAAGCTCTTCGACCCTTCTTCAGGCGGCGATGGCGGAGCAGCAGTCCGCGATGGAGCAGGAAGCGGCCGCTAGAGCCGCGGCCACGGAGTCGGCCGCGGCGATGGCGGTGGATCACCCGGGCGGTGGCCGCCCGCCTAGGGTTGGAACCCTGGCGGAAAGCAGCCGCCTTGTTAAGCTAGCGCGCTGGCCTTGGAGGAGTGCACCCCAGCACATAACCTCCATGCGGCCAGGGCCTTGTTGGAGAACCCACCGGTTCCGGTGACTCCGGACTCCTCGGCGGCGCCGTGGTTGGCCAGCTTGGCCTACGTCGACGCCGCCTCGGCGGTGGTGCAAGTTTGGGGCGGGGAACCGGCGCTTCTGCCCCTCCCGTTCTTTGTTGCCCTCGCACTCCTCTCGCAGATCTCCTGATGAGGGGGGGGGGGGCCAAGACGACAAGAGCCAGGCGACCCCTACGGGGGCTCGGCCGGGCAGGCGTGCAGGTGGCCGCGATCTCCGGTCCCATCTGGAGGACCGCCACTTGTCTGATGGAGAAGACTCATGAGACAAGCTCCGCAGGGCCGCGACGAAGGCCTTGATCACATTGCATGCCACAAGCGCACGGGCCAGCAAGAGGGCTCCCGCAGAGCTGCCCCGGCCAGCGAGGGTGGCGCTTCTTCGGCGCCGCCTAGGCGACGGGGGCGGCAGGGCGAGGACCGCGTCCAGGAGCAGGAGGCTCCGGCGCGCGCAGCGCTTTTCAAAGGAGCTGCGCCAAGTCCGAAAGGGTCGGAGCGATTTCGTCCGGCCCCCATCGAAAAGTACGATGGCACCACCAACCCTGATGAGTTTTTGCAGATCTATACAACGGTGATGCAGCCGACAGGAGGGTCGGGGAAGGTTCTGGCGAACTACTTCCCCGCGGTCCTCACCGCGAGCTCGCCGTGGCTCATGAACCCGCCCACGGAGTCCGTGGGTCATGGAAGGAGTTTCGAGCTCTTCGTCACCAACTTACAGGGCACCTTCGAGCAGCCCGGAGTAGAAGACGACCTCCACAACGTGGAGCAGAAGAAAGGAGAGTCGCTGCGTGACTATATTCGGCGCTTCAGTCAGGTCCGCAACACCATCCCTGACATCTCCATCGACGCCGTGGTCACGGCATTCAGGAGAGGTGCCCGAGACCCCAAGGTCAAAGAGAAGATGGCCACCCGCAAGATCAAGACGACGGAGGAGTTTTTCACCTTAGCGCCTGGTCGCCTTCAAAGTGAGGGCTCAGATCCGCCCGGCTGCGCGAAAGGGACAGCTGCGGCGGCGAGGCCGACCTCGAGGAACCCCGGCAAGGATAAGAAGAAGCGCAAGGCGGCCGAGACCGGCAGGTCATGGCAGCCGAGCGACGACGACGACGACGACGATCATGCCACCACAAGCAGCGGGCGCGCGGCGCGGGCGGGCGTAAAAGAGGAGGTGGTCGCGCGCCGGGCGGTACGGTCCCCGTAGGGCGGCCGAGGCGGCGGCTACGGCGATCGCCGGTGGCGCGACGGCCCAGCTGCCGCGACGGCGGCGAGACCATCGCCTCGTGAGTGGGACGAAAGGCCCATCGTCCCATTCACCGCAATAACTCCCACGACTTGGCGGATTGCCATGTCGTCAGAAGATGGTGGACAAGCGAGTCCACGAGCAACAAAGCAGCGTCCGGCAGCAGGCAAGGGCAAGGAAGCGGCCGCTTGGTTTTCAAGAAGCGGAGCGCGGTTGCCGCCATCCACGGCGGTTCGCCACCTATCCGCCCCACGCTAGCTTTAAGCGCATGATGAGGGAAGTGTGCGCCGCTGCGTTCGCTTTGGGTCGGTGAGGCACCGGGCGTGGTCGAGCACCGATCGCGTTCAACAAAGCCGATCACCCACCAAGATCACGCCCGGCATCTCCCGATCGTGGTTGCACCCACGGTCCGGAATGTAAAGCTAGGGCGGTGCTGGTAGACGGAGGAGTTCCTCAACCTCCTGTCCGCCCGGTCGCGCGCTGCTCTCCAGATCCAACAATGGAGCTTCGTCCAACGCCTCATTCTTCGTCATCGCTACGGGCCGAGTCCGTCCCTCCGGGCGATCGGCCTCCCGGTAACCTTCGGAGGTCCGGCAACTTCCGCACCGAGATGCTCGAGTTCGAGGTGGCGGACTTCGACCTTCCCTACAACGCCATACTAGGTCGGCCGGCGCGACCCGTGTTCATGGCGGTGTGCCACTATGCGCATATGGTGGTGAAGATCCCGGCCACCGCCCCATCGCTTTTGAAAGTGGACCGCCTGGAGGCGCCCGCATGCGACAAGGACGCCTCGCTTTGGGCGATCGGCGCCTGTAAGGCCGAGGCTTCGACTTTGGGAGCTCTCCGGCGAAGACGTGCCTCCCGGTTCGTTCACGGAGGTTAAGGCGGTCTCCTGAGCGAAGTCGACCCGCGAAGACCGTTCGGTGGGCGCCTCTCTCGGCGC
Source organism: Raddia guianensis (assembly GCA_036346415.1). Taxonomy (NCBI): domain Eukaryota; kingdom Viridiplantae; phylum Streptophyta; class Magnoliopsida; order Poales; family Poaceae; genus Raddia; species Raddia guianensis. The sequence goes on from CM070537.1 coordinate 9,059,930, forward strand.
CAAATAGGAAGGCGCGCTGCCTCCTTCCTCCAGCCTAACGCAGACGTGTTTGCATGGCAACCGTCCGACATGGCCGGGTCCCGTGGAGGTGATTGATCACAATTGGCGACGTTCCCGCGCGACGGTCATGCGAAGGTCCGGAAGCGCGGTGGAGCGCTGTAAGTTATCCGCCAGAGGTGGACAAGTTTTAAGGCGGGTCGTCGTCAGATGTCGCCCATCCTGTGGCTCGCGAACCCCGTCCTCGTCAAGAAATCCAACGGGCGTTGAGGATGTGCGTGACTTCACCGACCTCAACAAGGCGTGCCGGCGATCCATACCGCGTTGCTCGCGCCGATCTCATCGTCAACTCAATCTGCGGGTGCGAAAGCAACAGAGCTCGATGCGTACTCTGGTACCACCAGATTAGCATGGTCAAGAAGATGAAGACAAGATCGCTTTTGTGACGCCTATGGGCGCTTCATCGCTATACAAGGATGGCGTCGATCAAGAATGCGGGCCCAACCTATCGCCAGCCATGCATATCGCTTCATCGCCCCCAAATAGGGCTAAACTGGAGGTGTATGTCGATGATCCGTGGTGAAGTCCAAGAAGGCGGAGGAGTTGATCGTCGACCGGAAGAAACCTTCACCAACCCGAGGAAGTATCATCAAGCTTAATCCAGAGAATGCGTGTTCGCCGCTCCGTCGGGCAACCCGGCCGATTCTCGCTCCCAGAGGGGGATTGAGGCGAACCCCGACAAGATCGCAGCAATCGAGAACATGAAGCCCCGACGCGACTTCGTAGATGCAGATGCTTGGTGGGGTGCTTGACCTCCCCGGCGCTTTTATAGCCCGCCTGGGATAAGAGTCTCCCACCGCTCAAGCTCCTAAAGAAGACCAACCAGTTCGAGTGGACGGCGGAGGCGCAGGAGGCGCTCGACGGTTCGAAGAAGTATCTTACCTCCCGCTTGCTGTTGGTCGCCTGCACTCCAGCGAGCCGTTGATCCTCTACGTCGCGGCAAACCCCAGCGGTCAGCGGTGCTGGTGGCGGAAAGAGAGGGCGTTCAGCGCCCCATTTACTACGCCGACAAGGTCCTCCACGACGCCAAACAAGGTATTCACAAAGACCGTGAAGATGCTCTCACGCCGGCTTGTGGCGCCCAAAGCTACGCCACTACTTCCGGGGCGAAGTCTCGTGTTGACCAAGTATCCCTTGCGGAGATCTTCAACCGCGAGGCGACGGGTCGTGACGCTAAATGGGCCATGGAGCCGGCGGAATTCGATCTCAAATTCGCTCCCGAACGGCCATCAAAGGGCAAGCTCGCGGAGTTCATCACGAGTGGACTCGGTGGACACAGAGTGAAGACACCCCACCTCCTCGCCGTGGACTCTCTTCTTCGACGGCTCATTCCTACGGAGGGGGAGGAATCAAGGCGTCGTCTCCGTGTCTCCCATCGCTATGTCGTCCCGCACTGGTGGTGCTGGACTTCGCGCCACCAACAACGTCGCGAATACGAAGGATCGCCGCCGGGCTCGGGGTGGCCGACCCTTGGCATCCGCGGCTACAAGTAAAGGCGACTTCTCTCGTCATCAACCAGCGAGGAAGGATTTTCTTGCTCGGATACCGCTATGGCGGCCTACCGGCGGAGGTGCGCCGTTGGAGCGGCACTTGAGGTTTGGGCCGTGCACGCCCTCGCCGCGACAACTACATGGCGGATCAATCGCCCCTGCATTGCCTCATCAAGGGCACCTGTTCCGCCGGGTCTTTGAAGAAAGACTTACGCGCCGTCTGCCGCAGCCCCCACTCGGGCGGGCGACGCTCGACGCCGCCCCGCCTCGAGGAGACGCCACCAATCCTGCCGCAGCCCCCGGTTAGAGGGAGGAGGCGAAGAATCCGCTGAGGCGGTTGAGGCGAAACGCCAGCCAGCGGAGTACGCCGGCGGTAATGTATGTAACGCCGTTACACTCGCCCGGAAGGTCGGTGGATGGATTCGATCCTAGCCTACCCGTGGGATGGAGTGATCTCACGGCGACGCTGCTCGGCCGAGAAGATAGCGCCGCAGCGCTGCGCCACGCCCGTAGGTGGGGACCAGACGCTGTGGCGCAAACGGAGTTCTACCGGCGCGCCACTCGGGAAGCGGGAGTGAAATTCTCTCGAGATCCATGGAGGCATGCGGGGAGCCATTCAGGAGCCGCTTGGTTGGGAAAGCTCGCCACGGTTTTATTAGCCTATCGCTTCCGTGATGCCTTCGAGCTGGCGAGGAGATGCGGCGCGTGCAATTTCAGGCTAAGCAGATCCACCGACCGCCCAGCGCCGCGGTACCATTCCGCCTCTTGGCCGTCATGTCCGGGGCTGACATTCGCCCGTTCCGCTGGGCGACGGAGGATATACTCATCCGTTCGCCGCCATTGACAAGTTCACCAAGTGGGTTGAAGCTCGCCGTCCCGCGATCACATCCGCAGCGGCTATCAAGTTTATGAAGAGCATCTTCGTCCGGTTCGTGTCGCCAATGTAATCATCATCGATAACGGCGCCGCCTCAAAAGCGCTGATTTTCAAGACTGCGCGAAGAGTTGGGTACTGTCGTGCTTCGCCCGCTGTACATCTCAAGAGCAATGGGCAAGTGGAGCGGGCGAACGCGAAGTACTCAAAGGGCTCAAGACAAGGGCGCTCGATCGCTCGAGAAGCGCTGCAAGCGCTGGGTCAAGAAGTCCCCATCAGGTTGTGGGCGCCATGGACAACTCCCAACAGAGCCACCGCGACCCTTCTTCCGGTGTATGGCTCGAGGCGGTGCTCCCATCGAGCTCGCTTCGCTCCCCAAGAGTGGCGGCGTTCAGCGAAGACTAAGACTCGACCGGCGTCAGATTTAAGTGAATCTCCGGAGGAGATCCGAGACAGGCAGCGATCCGGCCGCCAAGTATCAAGAAAGGCCGCCAAGCTTATCAAGCAAGGCGGGTGTGTGAGAACACCGGCAAGGGGCGACCTCGCTCACAGAAAATCCAGCGCAGCGGGCGCAATAAACTGCCTCCCCTGTGGAGGGCCCTTCAAGGTGGTCTTAGTCTCCGCCCAGCTTCGGCCAGCTCGTGATTCGAGGACGGTCGCGAATTGGCTAACACTTGAACGCCGAGCACCGAGGAAGTTCTACCCGAGGTAGCAGCTCCAAGAGTTTTTTTGGCCTTCCTTTGAGCCGAGCGGTGAGGTCTTCTTCCTTCACCGCCACGGAGCTGTGTTGTACAAAGCCATCTTCAATAAGAGATAAGTTCTGCCTCCTCCTGGCATCTGCTTTTTTCGCCTCAAAAGTTCATTAGAAAGCATTCGTCGAAAGTCGGCAAAAAAAAGTACTCAAGGCGATGGCCCTTAGTTGCAAGGATTAACGCCTATGACTCATGGTTGGGCGAGGCGGTTGACGGAAGGCGGTTCTAGCCCGTGTGTCGGCTCGGTCTAGGCAATGCGCCAACAATGGCACCGGCGACTAGACCACTTCGGCTAAGTTCTCGCCACGCGATGTCTAGGGCTCGGTTCGCAAAGAGGCCATAAGGGTTGAAGTAACCAGATGTTCGAGGAAAAGCGCCACTTTCAATGTAAAGCTCTATCTAAAGCTTTTTGCGATCGCTGGCTTAGCCTTAGAAAGGTCTCTTAGAAAACATTCGCGAAAGTCGTAGCGAAGTACTTATGGCTAATGGCCCTTAGTTGCAAAGGCAACGCTTATAACTTACGCCGTGCGAGGCAAAGCGACGAAGGCGGTTCTAACCCGCGGCCGGCTCGGTTCAGGCAATGTGCCAACAAAGGCACCGCGATTAGACCACTTCCGAAGCTAAGCGCCGCCACGTAATGTTTAAGTCGGGTTGCGAGGCCATAAGGGTTGAAGTAACCAGATGCCTAAGAAAATAGCGCCACTTGCGCAGAATCGCTCATTTAAAGCCTTTGGCGCCAGTGCCCCGCTCAATTCCGCAGTTAAAATTGTGTGAAGTTCAAGTGAGACTCACAACAAAAGAGCAAAAGTTTGTTTGCATCGATAGGCAGCATTTACAAGGCAAAAAGACGGGAGTCTCGCCATCCTCCTCGCCTTCATCTTCCGCCGAGCGGCGCTTCATCATGGACACATGGTCGGCGGCGGTGTCAACCCGCTACCGCTTAAACCGGGTCCACCGGGCGCGAAGGCACCCCTGGCGGCGCCGAGATCAAACGCGCGCCTCGAAAGCAAGACAGCTTGCTCAAGATGAATCGCGCCGCTTCGAGAGCGCTTTGGCGACCGGGCTTCGACGCTTCACGCCCGCAGCCGCCGGAAGGACGCGCAGGGCTTCGCGGCTCGTCCCACAATACCAGCGCAGGCAGCCCGCCACCTCCAATGGGATGCAAGGTAACACCCAAAGGATGCAGGCGCCCCGGATGTCGCGTAGGCGGTCGCAAAGATGTCGGCGAAGGCTCGAGGCGCCGGCGCCCCAAAGTGAGGTCTTCGACCGCTTATGCCGAGGCAGCGGGCGGCTTACGCCGCAGCTGCCTGGGTCATCGCCTTCGCGGGCGGTTTTGGCCAAGGCTCGCCGCAGCTCGCGGCAGACGCTTCCACCAAGGCAAGGGCTTCTCCCGCCGCCCAGCGCGGAGAGGGTGCGGTTACCAAAGGAGCGCCTTACGCCGCGCGGTCACGACCGAAATGGCGGCGGGCGCCGGCGGATGCGGTGGCGGAGGGTTCTCCGCCGCGGTGTCGGCGAACTCTCCGCCGCTGAAGCGCAGCCGCCGGCGGAGCGGGCGGCAGGCCGGGCCGGCGAAGTCGCTTGGAGCGGAGCTCGATGCCCCATTCCCGCCTGCTCTAAGAGGGACAATCGTGGTTCAGTATGCAAAAGCGGTAGCATGCTAACCCTAATGCGAAGTGTGCGTAAGCGCAGGGAAAGCCAACCTGAAGCGGTGCGCCCTGAAGGCGAAAGCTGAAGGGGGGAGCTCCAAGTCGCTTGTTTGCGGCGGCGGTGGCGGCGTCGCGCGTCACCACTGGTCAAACAGCGCCGAGCCGGCGCGAAGCGGTGCCGGCAGAAGCGCCAATACAGACGCACGCCGCAGGGAGCGCCGGCGAGAAGGAGCGGAAGAAACCGGCGCAGCGGCGCCAGCTCGAAGAGTCGCCGCCTTGCCCGGTGGCGAGCGGCGGCGTAGCAGCAGGCCTCGCTGGATGGGGCCGGCGGCGGCGGCGAAGCTCGAGGCTTGAAGGGCGCGCTTCTTCGGCTCGCCTCACCTCCTCGCCGCCGCCGCCGACGGCGAGGATGAGGCGGCGCTTCCCGAGAGCGCGGTCGGAGTCGGCCGCCACGGCAGGAGCAGCAGCGCCATGAAGCTTGGGCGGTCGCCAAGGCGATCGCGATTCAGAGCGCCCTCGCGCCACTTGGACCGCGGGACCGAGACCTCCATGGGGGCAGCGACGCAGTGTTGATTGCGCCCCGTGATCCCGCCGCAGAGGGGGCGGATGCCCGCCGGCAGGCGACAGCGCCGGTCGGCGTGGTCGGCCCCCCGCCACCTGGGCCCCGAGCACGCCCTCCCAAGACGCTCCCATCACCAACACCCAAAGAAGGAGCAATGAAGTTGGCTATTAGCCAAAAATGGAAAGAAAGAAGGTACGAAATCCAAAAGAACGCGAGAGTATTCACCTCCAAGAGCAGTGCGGGGTCCCGCTTGTCGCCAGTACGCCCAAAGCGGGTGCGCCTCGCAAAGCGGCAAAGGCGGCGCCGCAAAAAGTCCGCCACCACGGGTTCCGTGAGCTCGGCGGCGAGCTCGGCAATGCGCGCCGCCATCGCCTCCGCACTACTTGGATCGCTTGGCCGGGCCCCCACCGGCAAGGGGGTCTCGCGGGTCGCTGGAAGAACAAGATCGCTGTACACCGGAGTCCTCCACGCATGCCATCGCCGGTGCGCGCCTTCTAGTTGACTTGACCGCGCAGGATAAAGGCGGCGCGTCGGAGCGCCAAGTAGTAGCTCCCAACCGCGCCGAAAGTGCGAGCCCGCAGTGGTGAAGAGTCGACGCCAGAGCGGAGGTTTGGCATCGTCCCACGAACATCTCGCAGAGATGGGCGAAGATGACCAGGCCATGATCGAAGCGGGGAAGGTGCGCCGCCGATCCCGTAGAAGGCGAGCACCCCCAAGAAGAATTCGGAGTACGGCGGGACAAGGCCCGCCAGCATCGCCCAGGAGAAGGTCACGATCTCCCCGGCGCGAGGACTCGGCATGATGGTGCCGGCGCGGAACCGGGCGGCGGTCGGCGGCACGAAGATTTGAAGCCGCGCTACCTGATCCTCATCAACGGGAAGCGGCGAGCAGCTCCAAGACGGCGGCGGCGCCCCACAGGCGCCTTTGCTGCGCTTTGGGAGCCATGGAAAATTTGGCGGCGCCGCGCGAAAGGCTTGGTGGCGACATGCAGGAGGCTGGTAGCAGCCGAAGAAGGCAGTGGATGTTTGAGGACTTAGCGCGGAAGGATTATTGCAGCTACCGAGAGAAGTATTTATAGGCGGGCGCGAGCGCGACGGTTTGATTCTCGCTTCACGCGCGCTGGCGCCATCATTGCCCCTGCTGTTTTGGTTTCCGCGAAAAGCGCGTAGTTCCCCAAGGAAGATCGTGTGCAGCGGGGAATCAGCGACGTCACCAGGCAGGGTGGGCCCCACGATTCGCCTCCGCCGCACAAGAAACGGAAAACTATCTGCGCGACGGTTCGCAGATCATGGTGGACCCGGCTACTGCTGTCGGTAATAAATACCGGGTACAAAGAGTCCTAAGAAGGCCGAGAGGGCCCAAGGCCAAAGCGGGCGGCATGCAGCCCCTCTGAAGGCGAGGCGAGGGCCCGCGCCAAGCGGGTGCGCGGCGAGCCCTCTCGAGACCAAAGCGAGGGTCCCACGCTGCAGTGGGGCCGCGCAGGGGAGCATTGCGTATGAGTCTTGGACGGCGGCCCCCGCCGCGGACGACGGCGATTTAATGAGACATCACGCGCAGAGCAGACAACAAGAAATGATTACCGCCACAATGGCGCTTGCGGTGTCCGGAGCGGCCGCCACCGTGGGCGCAGAAGAATTGACCGGCAGAGAGAAGGTTTGCTTGAGGAGGCCGCCTGCGTCGAGGAGCAGTGTAGGCCCCACCCGCAGCTCACCGTGGATCAGGCGGGTCGAGGCCACTTGGCGGCATCGCGAGACGAGCGCCGCGCGCGTAAGCAGCACGCTGCCTCTTCTGCTGTGGTCTTGTCAAGTATCGAGAGCATCAGACGCTTACTCCTCGCCTCTCCGCCACCAAGCTTGTATAAAAGGGAGGAGAGAGAGGAGAGAAAAAAAAGGAGGCACGGAGAGCATACGAGCACTAGCATTCTTGCATTCAAACGCCTCAGAAACACATTCCCATTCAACCACAATCGAAAAAGAGCTAAGGCTCAGCAGAGTAGGACTATTACCCGCGAGGGGTCCGAACTCGTAAATCATGAAGTCGCCCTTGTTGTGCCCGACGCTCAAATCGAATCGAGCTTGATCGAGTTGGCTAGCAGACTAAAAATCTGATCAGGGGTGTGATCCGCAGTGGTTGAGCGGAGAACACGCCGTCAAAACCGACGAGCTGAACTTCGATCCATCTAGCATGGCTGGCTCGACGACGAGTTGGATTTCTTGTCTTCTCCGATAAGGGCTACATCTCCTCCAGCCGTGTTCGAGTCATCAGCTCCGGAAACCACCAAGAAGAATCGGTTTTCCCCGGACACCATCACCAAGCTCAAACAGATGTGGGAATTATTTGGTGATGAATCAACATTTTTGGCTAACCCTTTTGCCATACGGGAGATAGCTGATTCTATCAAAGAAATCCTCCTCGAAAGGTGTGGTTTCGCCATCCGTAAGGTGCCGCCTCACCCAAGAGAAAGCCGAGTTCGACGCTGCGTTGGATCGGCTCCATCAAAGGGAAGCCCTCAAGGACGCTGAGACAGAGTTAAAAGGGCTGATCCAAGATGCCAACGCATTGTAATGACAAGCTCGCTGTCAAGCACGGTTGAATCGGCAAAACTTGCCGCCCAAGGCAGTTTCAAGGGTCAAGTCCCTAGAACTAGAGCTGGAAAAAGCAAGGAAAGCCGAAGAGGCCGCTCGCTCCAATTTTGAAGAGACCAAATCGGCGGCGAAGGAGCAATACAATATTGTGAAGACCTGCGGCCTGGCAATTCTGGACGCGAAGAAGAAAATTCCGATCATTTCCGGATCATCTGAAGAAGATACTGCAACTATCAATCGGATCCGGGATACACTGTCCAGTGCTGCTGCAGCTATTTATGAATTTTGTGAGTAATTGGCCTGCGAGCCAAATTTTTAAACTATTGTGTGAATCGGTATTTTACCGATTGCCAAAAATGTTTGATCTCGCCCATTGGGCGAAAACAATTAAGGCCTTCGTGCCTTTGTAACAACTTTTACTCTTATGCAATCGCTTTTTATTAATATCTTAAAAATCTATAGGCGATTCCATAGAATCGCTTTTGACTTAATCACAACTCAAGCTCCAACCCAAACGCTTAGGATAATATCTCTTCGATATTTGGCGTAATTGCTTTATCGAAAACCTCACCATCAAGCATTTTCAAGATATACGATTTCCAGGAATAATCCGATTAATTTTGAACGGTCCTTCCCAATTCAGAGACCACTTTCCGTACTTAGGATCTCTAGAACCAATCGGCAAAAACGTTTTCCACACAAACTCTCCCACTTCAAACATTTTCGGTACAACCTTCTTGTTGTAATGTCTTGCAACTCTTTGCTTATCGCGCTCAATATGTTCCAGAGCCTTTAACCGGACGGCCACCATATCATGAAGTTTATCAACCATCAGATTTTTATAATCATCGGCTTTTACGTTATTTTGTTCCTCAACTCTTGTAGATCCGATGATCGTCTCAACCGGCAAAATAGCCTCTTGGCCATAAACCAGCTCGAATGGTGACACCTTCGTAGCTTCATGCTTTGCAATCCGATATGCCCATAGCGCATCCGCCAAAGTATTATGCCAACCTCGCGGCCTTTCATCGATTTTCCGCTTAATCAGCTTTATAGCACTTTTATTTGAAGATTCCGCTTGGCCGTTGGCTTGAGCATAATACGGCGAGGAATTAATCGTCGTGATTCCTAAGCTTCGTGCATAATCCTGAAAAGCCTCGACATAAATACCAACTTGATCTCGTAGTGATCGTCATGAATACCAAATCGTAAATTATGTGCTCTTTGACAAAATCAATCGCTTCGTAGCAAGAAATTTCTTCAAGAGTACGCTTCAATCCACTTGGTAAAGTAATCTGTTGCCACCAAAATATACCGATGCCCCTTGGCCGAGGAAGAAAATATTTCTCCGATCATATCAATTCCCCATCCTCTAAAAGGCCACGGCTTCATGATCGGATGTAAAATTGATGCAAAGCATGTTGATATTCCCAAATTTCCGATGCCTTTGCAACCCTTATAATATTTGAAGCAATCTTCCACCATTGCCGCCAAAAATATCCTACACGCTCAACATCCATCTCATCTTGTATGTCGATTGATGAGTTCCACACAACCCTTCATGAATTTCTCCGATCGCAACTTTAGCCTCCTCTTCATTTAAGCACTTAAGCAATAATCCATCAAAACTCCGATAGTATAACTTGTCACTGATCAGAACATACCTTTGGGCTCTTCTTTTAAGCTTCCAATCGGTTTTCCCTTGAGGATCTTTAGGATAACCGATAATTTCGCTACATCCTGATTTGGCGATCGGATAATATCCAACTCCATGATCGGTAATTTATAACCCGATGCTTCCTCGAGCTAAATCATTGGTTTACAATTGCGTCTCTAACATGATGAATTGTAAATACATTGAAATACTTAGCCAAATCGAAGCTCTTTCCAGATATTCTCAAGGTGTCACTATGACACGATATTTACCAATCATCCGAAAAACCACCAATTGTGAATCTCCGAACACTTCTACAGCGATGGGACCAGCTTGAATTAACCACTCCAATCCTTGGATTAATGCCTCGTACTCCACTTGATTGTTGGTCAATCCAAAATCCAACGTAACGCTGAACCGGTAAGGAACACCACCAGGAGAAACAATGAAAATACCGATTCCGCATCCCTTCTCACACACTGATCCGTCAAAGAACATTACCGAGGGCAAAAGCATCGACAAATTAACATCTTGATTGTGCGTGATGAAATCGGCTAAAACCTGCCCCTTGACGGCTTTCGGAGATACATATGTCAAGTCAAACTCGATGAGAGTATATGCCCACTTCCCAAGACATCCTTTGATTATCGGGGCATTAAGCATATATTTGACCACATCGGTTTGACATACCACCTTGCATTCAGCACCCAGCAAATAATGTCTCAACTTAGTACATACAAAGTATAAACAAAGGCAATACCTTTCCACTACCGTGTATCGGGTTTCTGGATCCAATAGCTTCTGGCTAAGATAAAAGGCATGCTCCTTCCCATCGGCTTCTTGGACCAGAACTGCTCCTATCATTTTATCCGATACCGATAGATACAATTTGAACGGTAGACTTTCTTTCGGAGCAAACAGAACAGGAGGATTAATCAGGTACTTCTTAATATTATCAAACGCTTTCTGCTGCTCAGGCCCCCAAACAAACTTATCGGAATTCTTCAATTTAAGCAACGGGGAGAACGGGATGATCTTTTCCGATAAATTCGAAATAAACCTTCTCAGGTAATTGATCTTACCGATAAGCTCTTGTAGACGAACCTTTGAATCAGGAGGCTTTGTATTCAGGATCGCCTTTACCCTATCAGGATGAACTTCAATTCCTCTCTGATGCACCATAAACCCCAAGAATTTGCCGGCCGATACCCCAAAAGCGCACTTCTTTGGATTCATCCTCATGCCATATTTTCGAAACCGATCCAACACGGTCACGATATCAGCCAGGTGTTGTTCTTCTTCTTGAGATTTAATAACCACGTCATCGATATAGATTTCAACCAGCCACCGATTAAGTCATGGCGATCAAGTTCATCCCCTTGATATGTCGCCCAAATACTAATCAGCCCAAAAGTCATCACAACCCACTCAAATAAGCCGATAGCACCAGGACACTTGAATGCAGTCTTGTTCACGTCTTCTTTGGTCATAAAGATTTGATTATATCCAGCATTACCATCTAGGAAACTGATAATCCGATTGCCTGAGGCTGTGTCGATCAACCGAGCGGCAATTAGCATCGGATATTCATCTTTGTATGTGGCTTTATTCAAATCTCGAAAATCGATACACACCCGAATTTTATCAGAATCTTTTTTACCGACTGGTACGATGTTAGAGATCCAATCGGTATATTTGCAAGGCCGAATAAACTTTGCGTCTAATAACCTCTGAATTTCAGCCTTTACTTGATCATAAATTTTCCACCGATCCTCCCGGCGATTGTTTAACCGTCAAACCTGTGTTTCATTTTAATTTTGTGTTCAACTATGGACCGGTCTAGACCAGGCATTTCATGATACTCTCATGCGAAACAATCAACCCGATCTTTAAGTATCTGAATAAGCCGATCCTTATATTCCCGCGGCAACTTTTTGCTAATGTAAGTGGGCCTTTCTTTTCCATCGGTTTCAATATCGACTTTTTCAAGTTCATCAGCCGATATGAACCCTTGGCCATCTTGTATTCAATCCTCTAGAGCCGCGGTTCCCATAAAACCCTCACATCCTTAAGCATCACGACGGTTGAGATAACGATCTCGAGTCGCTAAGGTTCTTTAAGATTGAGATAGAGACACGCCAACAACCACTTAACAAAGAACGAACAGAGACAAGGGTTTTATCCTAGTTCAGCCTCTCGAGAGATAATAGCCCCACGCCCAAATTTCTTTCTTATATATCAAGATGATTACAAGAGGTGGCTCGATGAGACTAACAAGTCTCAAGAGATTATGGTGTACAAAAAGTATTATGCGAAACCTCATGCCCTCTACACGCCGTAGGGGCCTTGTTTATATAGTGCGAGCAAACCGACCTACCGAGGGAATATCGGGTCGCTAACTACGAGATCGTGAATCTAACTCAAGACATGCCAAATATATCCCGAGGTAGATAAGGCATACCCTAGTCTTGGGGATCACGACTTCTATTCCAATCCGGAAACCACGTCCGGTCTTCACGTAGTCGCAGTAACTCCCTGCTCGAGTCGGACTCAAACATTTAATCTTAGGCTATCACGCACCGCGCCGCCCAAGAAGCCGTTTCGGCAGATGCACATGGGCTCGATAGAACCTTCCAGGAGCCGGGCCCCGTAGGTTGCCTGATTGGGCCGTCAGTGAGTGGGCCATGGCAATGGGCCGTAATTTAATCCTCGGCTACCTAGCCCCGAGACTCAAGTGGAATATCTCAACAGAAGGGGTCTTCCTCTTGAGACTCAAGTCACAAAGAGGGTATTTTTCCTGCTACAAAGACGCAACAAAGCATCGAACAGTTATGATCCAACCGAACAAGACTTGTTCGGGACCGAACAAAGCCGCCAAGTGCCGAAAGCAACTCATAAGGCCGAATCAGGAACGACGCTCGTCTCGAGCAGAGTACCCACTTCGATACGTAAATCGAAGAAGTGAGTTGAATCATCTCCTTGAGGCTGAACGCCATCAAGGAGGGATTAGATTCTTAGTAGTGAAGAGCGCATCACCGCATCCCAGAAGATCGATCTTTCGAAGAATGAATATAGCAAGTGGCGAGACGGACTCGTGCCGCCGCATCCGCATATCTGTGATGCCTAGGAAAGGATAGGGGATCCACCTCTCGAGCTAGAGCTTGCCCAAGAAAATAGAGATTGCGCCTCGAGCAAACGTTATGCTCAGAGCAAAGATGATGTGCCTCCGTGACGTAGATCGTGCTAGAAGCGCATAATGCATACGAACGGGAAAGGTGACCTAGTCCCAGAGCGAGAGCTCGTCAAGGAACCAGTAAAGAGATCTAGTCCGAGCACGGAGCTCGTTAAAGGAACCGTAAAGTGTGACCGCACGAAGACGCATCTTAGGAGCCCGCGCCCGGCGAAGAGCCGCCGGCGCGTAGGTGATCTAGCCCCGAGCACGGAGCTCGTCATGGGACCAGATAAGCGCCCGGCGAAGAACCGCCTGATGCGAGGTGAATCACAACCCGATGCGCCAACCGCAAGAGAACGGTGAAATCAACGCTACCCATAACGATTCCTTGCGACAAGCAGTTAGCGCTGTCTTGGCAAGTGCGTAACCGACGCTGAGTGCCCGCTATGGCGAGAATCGCTTACGATGGGCATGCCCGCTATGGCGAGAATCGGCTTACGGTGGCGTGACTCGCTGGTGGTGCACTACCTGACTTAGCCGAACTGCGGAAGGTCAAGATCGTGCAAAGGCAAGAAATCATACGCGGTGAAGTGAAACAGCCCCGGCATGCGCGAGCAAACCCGGAAGAGAGGGATGCGCACATCGGTTTCGCGGGAAGCCGAACCTCGCCGTGACTATCACCGAGTTCGACGCCTCTGCTCTCAGTATTCCCCGCAGAAGAAAAACAAGAAACGAGCCAAGAAGGGGAAAAGAGAGCAAGAACAGTTCTAAGAAGAGCAAAGCGAAGTTTTGAAAACACGCAAAAAATGACCTACCCGCACAAGACATAATTTTTTCGGATACGCCCCGAGAAGCGCAGTGTCACCGCGAATGCGGAACCGACGCTAGAGTGCCCGCTATGGCGAGAATCGGCCACGGTGGGGTGACTCGAGGTGGTGCATTGCTCGATTACCGTATAGGAAGGACGAGCATGGATAAAAAGACGCAGCGGGCAGTGCAGCCTACCGTGGCTAAGACCGCTAATCGTGAAGGCGACGACCTTAGCCGCAGTAAGACGGCGAGGCGAATCTTATCCGCATGGACCCGCAGCGCCGTGTCGCCGCGGTGCGGAACCAGCGCCAGAGTGCCCGCTATGCGATGAGAATCGGCTTACGGCGCAAAACACCATCGGTGGTGCACCGCTTTGTTAACCGGAGCCGCATGTGTCGCCGCCAGATAAAAAGACATGCTCAGACGCTGGGAGCGCCACGGAGCGAAGACGAACGAGGTTTTGGAAAACCAACGCTAAGGAAAGGAACTGAAAACTGAAAACGCATCGGGTTGCCAAATTCAGCTCATGTCCCAATCGACCGAGGAGAGGCAGCTCCGAGGAGCTGGCCGAAAGCAGCTCAAGACCGCCGAAAGCGCTTGAATCGAGCAAGAGTTCGACGAGCAGCTTTTCTCGCAAAAAAGAGCAGCAAAAGACAAGAACGAACAGAAACCAAGAGCAAGGCGAATAACGCTAGAAAGTTTTAAGAAAACCGTAGAACGCTTAGCCTAACTCCCAAATTTCGCTAGTAAATGCCGAGGACCTCGAAGTTTAACTCAACAGTGCACAAGAGAAAGAGCGACGCCTTAGCCCCCAGACGGACGATGCATGAAGACCTGAACTTATGCATTTCAAGCACGTATGAGAGAGTTAGAGCGACACCAGATCCCGACGACTTGCTCCAGAACTGCCGTTAACGTAGTTAGGCGATTCCAAGGTAACCGAACAAGGAAAGTGCTTCGCCATGAGGGCTTACGAGAGCGTGCTTTGCCAAGTGGTTGTGCCGTGAGCGTAAGTGCCTTCCGCCGCGAGGGCTTACGAGAGCAAAGCTTAGCCGCAAGGTCGATGTCGGTTACGCAACTCTGAGTTTAGGAACTAGTCGAAACTAGATATGGCATCAGGTTTACAGTAGCTCCACTGTCCACCATCATTCTGGAAATCGGCTTTCCATTCATGTATCCCATGATAAATAACGACTTCAAATGTAATCGGAATTCTCCGTTTCTTGAATATAGCATCTTCCGCTTCCAACCACTAGCTCGCAGCAGCCTTCTTCATAATCATTCATGAACTCCCGAGGCAAAGATGCAAACCATATTGGTGGAGATTGAGATCTCATCGGAATGTTTTTCAATAATAACAGCCGATCTCAACTTGGGCCTCCACTCTAACTTGCCCCTTGCCGGTTTAGTCGGTTTTACCTGCTCCAAAGAGAGCATCCTCGAACTTCTCGGCTTCACCTCCTTAGTTTCAAAGATGCCTCATCCACGCAAGCGCCGCTTCTGAGAATTTGTGATCCCACTCGGGCACCATTGTGGCAACGGCACTTTGGGAGGCCGATGCACATCGGTAATTTTATTCATCGTCACATTATCGGCTTTGTCACTAGGGAACACCAGCCGATCTTTTGCCGATGTTCTCTTGGGAGGAATAAAGGCATGATTCATTGGACAGTTTTCCAGAGTAGGTAATGACATCCTCTCTTCCCAGCAATATCGGAAAAAAGAGCAGTCCCAATGATCCATCTCCCAATCTCGATCATTTGAATCCCATTGAACCGCTTCTGAGATTTCCGGTTTAATGCTACTGCGGGGCGTTTCCTTTGCCATTCGATCATATTTTTCCATCAGCTGATCAAAAGTCGGCTTTGGCCTTGGCTTACCCATCGGATTACGATCGCGACCGCGGTTTACTTCGCACCACTCACTAGTCCTTTCGCCACGTCGACCAGACGATCAGAAGTTTAGGTCTGGCTTCTCCTCCACCACGATCCTCTTGATCCGATAAGTACTTTAAATCGATCGTAACCTCCGGATCATCGGCCTTCCTCTTAGCATCAACTATCCCAATAAAGCCGATCGAAACGGCTCAGGTCGACCGCGAATTTTTGCTTTGATAACGGTTGGCCACTCTCAATCGTCAGACTATTTGTTTGAATACGCTGCACTCGTAGTGGCATGCGAGTAGGAGTTGTGCCACTTGCAAGATTACCGCTTTTCAGCTCTTCCAATGAGGAATTACGGTCCCCGCTTAGTTTAATCGCTTCTTGCAATAGATGATCGAAAATCCGATCACATTTGGACGATCAAAAGAATACTTGCCTTTCTCAAAGACCTTCGCTTTATCCATCCAAGCTCAAATTCTTTCTTATTATTTACCCATTCAAGAACGAGGCACCCATATCTTCGACATCGAGTCATCGGATTCTTCGTCTTCATCAAGATCAACCATGTTGATGTTTTTCTTTGCCTTTGTTATTGTTATTATTCCGATATTCGCTTGACCTAGGTAAGAATTATCAGAGAATCGGCTCTCATATAGCGAGATCTTATGGGCCAGATGCAATATATTAGCAAACTCCTGGTTGCCCACCTTCTTCTGATTGACAGGCAACAGACCCTTGAAAGCCAATTCTGCTAGCTCATTGTAAGGCAGAGAAAGGCTATAGCATCGTGTCGATGGTTGGGATATTGACCCAAGTCAACTAAGGTTCTTCAAGAGAGAGATAGGAGACACGCCGAACAGAACGAACAACAACGAACAGGGAGACAAGGGTTTTATCCTCGTTCAGCCTCTCGAGAGATAATAGCCCCACGCCCAAATTTTTCTTATATATCAGAGATGATTACAAGAGGTGGCTCGGCGAGACGAACAAGTCTCGGCGAGATTATGTGTGTACAAGCGAAGATCAGGTGTCTATGAGATGCTAATATGTAAACTCGATGCCAGATGCCCCCTAAACACCGTAGGGGCTTGGTTTATATAGTGCGGTGCAAACCGACCTACCGAGGGAATATCGGGCCGGGCTAACTACGAGATCACAATGAACTCGACATGCCAAATATATCCCGAGACAGATAAGGCATACTCCTAGTCTTGGGGATCACGATGTCTGCTTCAATCCGGGAAACCACGTTCGGGTCTTCACGTAGCCGTGCAAAACTCTTGTTCGAGTCGGACTCAAACACGAATCCTAGGTCGTTACGCATCGCGCGCCCCAGAAGCTGTTCGGCAGATGCATATGGGCCGATAGAACCTTCTAGGGACCGGGCCCTTGTAGGTCGCTCAATGGGCCGTCAGGGAGTGGGCCATGGCAATGGGCCGTGATTTTATCCCTGACAGCTAGCCCCCGAGACTCAAGTGGAAGGACTCACTAGAGTGGGGTCGTCCTCTTGAGACTCAAAGTCACGAGGAGGGAGAGTATGCTGCTACAGAGACTTGCAACAATCGACCGAACAGGTTATGCTTCAACCAACACAACTTGTTCAGACCGAACAAACCCGGACAAGGCCGAAAGCAACTCAAGGTAATCAACAGAAAACACATCCATCCGAAAGCAGAGCACTCAACCTTCGCCAGGACGCTGAAAAAGTATCTGCTGGCGATTCCAACGGTAACCTCCTATCGCCAAAGAAGGAAAACAAAGCACTGCTTTAACTAGCCGCTATGTAAAACTAGCTGCTTTGTGACAAACTGCTGCAGAGCTGCGATATGGGACTATAAAGCTCCTAAGCTGCCCGCTGCTAGCCACTTCTGTGCCGCTACCTTTCCTTCCCAAGCCCTAATTCCAACCGCACTCAAGACTAAGCACCCAACTCCACCATCAAACCTGCCGTCCAACTCGGGAACCGCTATGGCCAAGTTCGTAAGCACTAGCATAACCGAGGAGGACTTGAGAGTTTGGGAGGAAGAGGGCCACATCGACGCCGGTAGCCGGAGGTCGCCTGGGAGGAGGAAACTCGAGCCGCTTGAGGGAGAGTTCACAACTTCAACAGCCAGACTGCTTGGGTTGAGGTCTCCCGAGAGCGACTTCAGAGGCCTTCTTGAACATCAGCAGATTGGAGGTGGCGAACCTCAATCCGAACAAAGATCCTCCAGATGGTCGCCTCGCACACTGCAGGCGAGGGCTATCTAGGCATTGATCCACCGATGGGGTTGTTCTCCATTAGTACATCAGAACGAGGAGCAGCTCCGCCGCCGGGCGCTTGGGTGCTACTACTCAAGCTCCGCCATCACGACGACGCTGCTGCATTCTCCCCGCCGCCGCCGACTCAATGGGCGCGGGTGGACGAGGTGGTTCTACACCCACGGAGCGACGACAAAGCAAGCTCTTCTTCACCGGGAAGGCGCCGGCGAAGGGAACGCCAATGCCTCGGCCGGAGATGTCCGCCGAGGATTGGTACTTGACGAGGAAGATCGCCTTCCTCGTGAGCCTTGGGCTCATGGGCAGGGAGATCATCCAGGACTACACAAATAACAGATCTCGTCTGGCTGGAGAAGACCCTATCCTTCTATAAGATAGAGGGATGGGAAGACATCTCCGTGGAGAGCACGGTAAGTGTCTTTAAGACTAAACCTTTTGATGTCTCCTCCAACCGAACTAACAGATCTCCTACTCGGCGTAAAAGCCAACCGACGCATAGGTGACCGAACAGGTCGACGCCATGCTGAAGGCAGCCAAGAAGGTCGGCGAGGTCACCGGCGAGGTGGCCTATACCTATCCGCTGAACGTGCTCGTTCAAGACAGCCGGAGGTAAGTTGCTCGAACCTCGCTCAGGTCGCTAGATTCGCACTGCTAAATGCTAACATTCACTTTCCAACACACAGAGGACCACCGATCCCTGAGGGATCGTGGAGGAGCTCTCTGGGTCGGAGAAGGAGAAAGCGAAGAAGAAGGACAAGGCCAAGGTGGCCACAAAGCCCAAGGTGGCGGCGGAGCCAACGCGGAGCTCGCCACGCCATGGCGGCCGCCACTTCAAGAAGCCCGCCAAGGCAACGGAGCTCGCCGAAAGCAAGCCAAACGCGCACGACCAACCGAAAGGGAAGCGATTAAGCTCTCCTCCTCGCCGAAAGCAAAGCGACGAAGAGGTAAGGATCACGACCCTCTGGCTTAGGCGTTATGCGCGGGCTCACCCGGGCCACATAATGCGACTGCAACAGGTCACCGAGCAGAGGAGGCTTGAGGAAGAAGTCGCGCGCAAGGAAATTGCAGGGAGCTGAGTTCATCGCCACGAGCGTCCGGGGGCCGAGGCGAACAAGGCGCCAAGGAGCCCCCGAGGAAGAGGCGAAAAATTTTAGCAACAAAGATTAAGATTAAGCCTTCCACGGCAGGTATGTTGTAATGAATCCTTCGACCTTACAACCCTCCTGACCGCGCCAGGCTTAACTAACCCCTTTCTCATCAGCTGCCCAGGAGGAGATCGCCACGGACAATGTCGACGCAGCAATCGAGCGATCTCTGCTGCCCGAGCACCTGCATGGCGCGTCATGGCAAGGAGGTTGGCCACCTCAAGGACAAGCCGCATTCGAGCTTGCTCCCGCCAGCTCCATCGAGCAAACTGACAAGCGCCAAGGGCGCGTAGCACGGCCGAGGCGGAAGAAGCGGCGCACAGCGCCACGAATAGCGGGGCCAAGGCGATGGCTCCGCAAGCTACCCGAAGCGGGACCGAGCGGGTGGTCCCACCGAGCACTACGTCGCAGGGGCAGCACATCCCTGAGGCGACGGAGACGACTGGCGAGCAGGGCGAAAGTCCCGCCGCCAAGGTACAAGAATCCCATGAGCAGGGCGCACAAGTTGCCCCGTCAGTGGAAGCTCCGGTGTCGCCTGGTGGAGCGGCTCCGACCTTGCCCGAGGGTGATCGGGCGGAAGAGGAAGGAGGGCAGGAGCGAAGGGACGAAAGTTCTTCGCCCGCCGCTCCTGCTCCCGAGCAAACGCGCTCCCGTAGGAAGAAGGAACAAAGGAGACGGCGGCGAGGACAACACGCCGGTCTCATCCCGCACGAGCGAGGCTTCGTGAGGCACGGTCTCGAAGATCGCCTACGCCGGGGACTGAAGCGTCGGCTTGGCAAGGTAAGCTTCAAAACCAAACCTAGTCCAGTCGAGCAACATCATCGCAAAGCTAGTAACTGGTCTTCTCCCTCAGGTCTTTAAGGATACCATGGAGGAGCTCGAGGATGGAGTCACCGTCGAACGCAGCGCTGTTCTGGCGGGTTTCCGAGAGAAGCTCCGAATGAGGGGGCTCAAAGGGGAGCCTTCCGCGCTAGCCAAGAGCCGGAGTAAGTTGGCAGCGAAGGTAAAAAAGCTCAAGGCCCAGTTGACTGAGCAGAGGCAATCCTCCGGGGCTCTTCGAGAAGAGGCCGAGGAGCTTCGCGCGCAGGCCGCGAGGGCGAACGTCGCGGAAGGGGAGCCGGGCCGCATGAAGTGGCTGGAGGAGCAACTCAACGACGTGTCCGAACGGCGGAAACTACTCGTGAAGCAGGTGAAGCAGCTCGAGGCCCAGCTCGCCTAAGAGAAGTCGACTTCCGCGGCACTCCAGGAGAAAATCTCCACCCTGAGAGCGTCACAGGAGGTGGCCGAGGAGATACGCGGGCTGGCCGCAAGGGTGAGCACCGCGGAGAAGAGGGTCGAGGAGCTGGACGAGCAGCTCAAGACCGTCGAGCAGCGAGCCGGTCAGAGCGAAGATCTGACCGAGCTGCTGCGGGCCAGGACCGAAGAGGTCGAGGATCTCCGTGTGAAGGCAACGGAGCAGGCCAGGAGCAGCAAGGAGGAAGCCGACCGTCTCCGAGCTGAGGCCAGAGAGGGTTTTAAAGCCCAAGGGGAAGTCTCAGCCTCAAGGAAGTGATCGAGAGCTCAAGGAGCAACTCGCTTCTAAGTAGTCAGAGGGTCAGAATCTCAAGGGACTTTTGTACCTGCGACTCTTGTTAATGCAATAAAAACCTTACCTTTTTTCCTGCAAAAAAGAGCAGCAAAAGACAAGAACGAATAGGAAACCAAGAGCAAGGCACGAAAGCGCTAGAAAGTTTTGAGGAAAACCGGTAGAACGCTTAGCCTAACTTCAAATTTCACAGTAAACCGCCGAAAACTCGAAGTTTATAACTCGAACAGGTGCACAAGAGAAAGAGCGACACCCTAGCCCCCGGTACGCACGATGCTCGAAGACCTAAGATTGCGAATTCGGGCACGTACGTAGAGAGATAGAGCAACACCCGTATCCCGATCGACTCGTTCCGGGAACTGCTCATTGACGTAAGTTAGGCGATTCCAAGGGTAACCGAACAAGGAAAGTGCCTCTGCCACGGAGGGCTTACGAGAGCGGATTTTGCCAAGTGGTTGTGCCGTGAGCGGTAAGTGCCTCTGCCGCGAAGGGCTTACGAGAGCAGGCTTAGCCGCGTGGTTGGATGCCGTTTTACGCAACTTTAAGTTTAGGGACTTGTTGAAACTAGATATGGGCAGGGAAGGAACCCTTAGGATTGTGGAGCCAAGTGTTCGCAAGGCCGGGCAGCCATCAAGTGTTACCAGAGAGAGGGTAGTCTTGAGAAGACAGAGATGTGAAAAGGCCGCAGAAGACCGTGAAAATTTCACTGTAAATGGATTGAACTTTATATGGAGCCCGATAGACTTGGACGAACAAAGGCACGAAGTTTGACAAAAAGCGCGAAGCTAGGCAAACACAGAAAGACCTAGACAAAGAACTTAGGAAGCTGGTCGATGTTCCAAGTGCCGGGTCACCTCTCCCGGCCCTCCATGGCTAGGTGAACAGCCCCCAAAGCAAGAGAAACGACTGCGTGAATGTGCCCTCCCAACGGGAGTTAACTTGTTGGCATTTGATGTGTTCTCAACACGGCGCAGAACGAGGTCGCCTACCGCAAAGCCCTTGGTCGAACCGATGGCAGCGGTCGGCCGAAGAGCTCGCCGGTAGCGCCCATTCGACTTGTGCCCGGTCACGTGTGCCTTCGAGGAGGTCAAGATCGAGTAGGCGCTCTTGCTCGGAGTCAACGAGGTTGACCGAGCTCGTGGGAGGCGAGCCGAGTACTATTTCGGCGGGAAGATGGCTTCTGCACCGTAGACCAATTGGAAAGGAGTTTCTGCTGTTCTACCGTCAGAAAAGCGAATCGCCCAGAGACGGAAGAAACTTTGTCAACCCAGGCCTTATTGTGCTCGCGGAGTGCCGCGAAGATGCGCCGTTTGATACCCTGGACGATCTGTCCGTTAGCTCGTTCGACTACTCCATTGCTCTGTGGATGTGCCACAGAGGCGAAACAGACCTTGGTGCCCACTGCTCGCAGATTCTCGAATAGCTCGCTCAATCGGGTACCGTTATCCGTGATCGCCTTGTGTGGAATCCCAAAGCGCTGCGGACCACGCTTGCTTTTGAAAAAGCGCATAACCGCTTTGGCGTGAAGAGATTTACATGCTCTTCCTCAATCCACTTTGTAAAAGTGTCGATGGCGACGAGCAAGTGTGTATAGCCCTTGTACCCCTTAGGGAACGGGCCGAGCAGATTCAGACCCCATGTGGAGAACGGCCATGATGGGGGGATCGTTTGGAACTCTTGGGCGGGCTTATGTGCCTTCGGGCGTGAAATTGGGAAGCTTTGCACTTAGTCACTATATCCCGGGCATCTTGTAACGCGGTTGGCCAGTAATAGCCCATGCGAAACGCTTTGCCGACCAGAGTTCTGAAGGAGGCGTGGTTGCCACAGGCACCCTCGTGTATGTCCCTAAGAAGGAACACACCCTCCTGCTGCGAGATGCACTTGGAGAGGACTCCCAGAGCACCTCGATGGTAAAGGATGCCATCCATAAGCTTGTATGGAGCAGCACGCCTTATAAGCCGGGAACGCTCGGCTTCGTCTTCGGGCAGGGTCCCATCTGCAAGGTACTGGACAAATGGCGTTGTCCAACCCGCAGCCTGCTCGATGACGGAGACAGCACCACCTGTCTCTGTTGCCTCGTTCGGAGACGTGATTGAGTGCTTGTAAAGGTGCTCGACGAGCACCCCTACCGCAGCAGGTTCTCGTGAGAATCCATACTTAGACAGTTGGTCGGCCAGAAAGTTGTCCTTTCTGGGCACGAAGAGCACCTCGAAAAATCGAAAGTGCCGCTCCAACTTCCTCACTTCAACCAGGTATCGCGCCATCGAGTCATCGCAGCACCGATACTCCTTGTTGACCTGATTGATGACCACCGTGAATCTCCTTCACAATACCGTTGGACGCCGAGTGACTTGCACGCCTTAGTCCCGCGAGGAGGGCTCAGACTCGCAGCGTTGTTAATCGCCGCAAAGTGTAGTTTGATAGAATATCGGAGTTGCTCTCCTTGAGGGGAGATGAGAACAAAACCAGCCCCGAAGTTTCCAAAGGCGCGAGCCAAAAACATGGTCCAAGGGGGTCATCAAAGTTGCTCGAGCTTCCTCGATTTGGGCGGCAGTCCATTCAATGACAAAGTCAGCCAAGACCGGATTTAATAGCGGTTCGAGCAGCAAATAGAATGTCAAATTCTACCAGTTCCATTGCCCATTTAGCTATACGTCCGCCAGCTTCCTTGTTCCTTAGGATTTTTCCAAGAGGGAACTTGGTTGGGACCAGTATTTGATGCGCCTGAAAATAGTGGCGAAGTTTTCTGGAGGACATGAGCAAGGCGTAGAGCAACTTCTGGACCTCAGGGTAACGCTTCTTTGATCCGTGAAGTACCTCGCCACGTAATAGATTGGCCATCGGATGCCTTCCTTTCCACCGCCAAGACTGCCGGGATTAAATTACGCCCATTGCCATGACCCACTCGACGGCTCAATCGAATCGCCTACCGTGGCCTAGCTCCTCGAAGGTTCTATCAGCCCATGTGCATCCCGCCAACAGCCTCTTGGTCGGCACGGTGCGAACGGCCTAGGATTCGTGTTTGAGTCCCACTCAACAAGAGTCATGCACGGCCACGTGAAGACCCGGACGTTGGTTTCCGGATTGAATAGAAGTCGATCCCCAAGAATTGGAGTATACCTTATCTACCTCGGATGTATTTGGCATGTTTGAGTTCGTTATAAACTCGTAGTTAGCCCTGCCCGATATTCCTTCGTAGGTCGGTTTGCTCAAGACTATATAAACAAGGCCCTACGGCGTGTAGAGGGCTCCTGCACTTGATCTTCGTGATTATTGCTTCCTCAGACATTATAATCTCGCCGAGACTTGTTCGCCTCGCCGAGCCATCTCTTGTATTCATCTCGATATATAAGAAAGGCCGGACGAGGGCTATTATCTCCCGAGAGGCCCGAACCAGATAAAACCCTTGTCTCTTGTTCGTTGTTTGTTCGTGGTTGTTCGGGCGGTCTCCTATCACCTCTTTGAAGAACCTTGGTTGACTTGGGTCGATATCCCAACCGCCGACAACCGGGCGCCGTCCGTGGGGATACGCAGATCGAGCATGTCGAACTCTATCAACATCAGAGATTCTCCCGAGGACCACGACTCGGCGGGCGGATGTCTCTTCCCTCGCCAGATCGGATCGATCCTTCGATCTTGATCGCTTTCAGATCTAGTTCCAGCTCCGCCGGGCCGGATCTTCGCGCTGGCGCTTTTCGCCGGAAAGCGCTTCGTCTCGCGACGAAGCTCAAGGCTGGGATCGATCAACTCGCACCGGCAGCTTTCGCCGACGCGCGCTCGTCTCGCGACGAAGCTCCGGCTGGGATCGATCTTCGCGCCGCAGCTTTCGCCCAGCCGCAGTTCGTCTCGCCACGAAGCTCCGTGCTCGGGATCGATCTCTCGCACCGGCAGCTTTTCGCCGGAAGGCTCGTCTCTCGCGACGAGCTCCGCCGGGGATCTCTTTCGCGCGGGCAGCTTTTCGCCCGCAGCGCAAGTTCGTCTCGCCACGAGCTCCGTGCTCGGGATCGATCTCTCGCACGGGCAGCCGCCGGAAGCGCTCGTCTCTCGCGACGAAGCTCCGCGCTGGGATCGATCTCTTCGCGCGCAGCTTTTCGCCAGAAGCGCAAGTCTCGTCTCGCGACGAAGCTCCGCTGGGATCGGATCTTCGCGCCGCAGTTTTTCGCCGCAGCCGCAAGTTCGTCTCTCACCACGAAGCCTGTGCTCGGGATCGATCTCTCGCACCGGCAGCTTTTCGCCCGGAAGCGCTGCTCGTCTCGCGACGAAGCTCCGCGCCGGGATCGATCTCTTCGCGGGCAGTTTTTCGCCCTAGCCGCAAGTTCGTCTCGCCACGAAGCTCCGTGACTGGGATCGGATCTCGCGCCGGCAGCTCTTTCGCCGGAGCGCTCGTCGTCCCCGCGACGAGCTCCGTGCTCGGGCTGGATCAACTTCGCGCTGGCAGCTCTTCGCCTGCAGTGCGCGTGGTCCCCGTGGCGAAGCTCCGTGCTCGGGATCGGATCAAAATTCCTTCCAGATCCCGGCTGTTCGCCGGTCAGGATGACGGAGAGAGCCGACCAAGACTTGGAACATCGACCACCTTCGAAGTTCCTCGTAGGTCTTTCGCTTCCTAGCTTTACGCTTTTTTCAAATTTTCGCGCTTTAGTTCGCTCAAGTCTCTCGCCGCTATGTAAAGTTCAACCCATTGAGCGGTGAATGCTCGCGCCCCGCGTCCTCCTCACCACTTGTCTTCTCGACTACTCTTTCTCTCTGTAACACTTGATGGCTGCCCGGTCTTATAACTCTTGGCTCCGCAATCTTCGTGGTTTCCGCCCGTATCTAGCTTCAACAAGTTCCTAAACTCGAGTTGCGTAACACGGCATCCACCGCGCTAAGCTCGCTCTCATAAGCCCTCCGTGGCAGAGGCACTTACCGCCACGGCACAACCACTTGGCAAAACCTGCTCTCGTGAAGCCCTCCGCGCGAGGCACTTTCCTTGTTCGTTACCTTCGAATCGCCTAACTTACGTTAACGAGCGCCTCGAACGAGTCGATCAGATACGGTGTCGCTCTAACTCTCTACGCACGTGCTTAAAGTCGCAAGTTCAGGTCTTCATGCATCGTCTGCGTCGGGCTAGGGCGCCGCTTTTCTCTTGTGCACTGCTCGAAGTTCGCAAACTCAGTCCTCGAGCAACCGCACAACGGGGCGGGAGTTAGGCTGCGCTCTACCGTTTTTCTTAAAACTTTCTAGCTGTTCGCCTTGCTCTTGGTTTCGCTTGTCCTTGTCTTTGCTGCTCTTTTTTGCAGAAAAGCCGCTTGAAAAGCTACTCGGTCACGACTCTCGCCTCGATTCAAGGGTCGCTCGGGTCTTGAGTCGCTGGCCACCTCAAGGATCGCCTCCCTGGTCGATTGGGACTTGAGCTGAATTTCGCAACCCCAGACGCTTTCGCTTTCCGCCTTTCGTTAGCGCTGGTTTTCCAAAACCTCGTTGGTCTTTCGCCCCGTGAGCGCCCCCGCAGCATTGAGCATGTCTTTTATCCGGCGACGACCAGACGGCTCGGTTAACCGGCGGTGCACCACCGATGGAGTTCTCGCCCACCGTAGTCGATTCTCATCGCGAACGGGCATACCCACCGCTAGCCGATTCTCATCGCAACGGCACTCCCGGCGCTGGTTCCGCACTCGCCGAGGCGACACCAACGCCGCACGGGTCCATGTCCGGATAAGATTTCGCCAGACGCCTTTGCTCGCGCTAAGGTCCCGACGCTTCCCCGTGAACGGTCTTAGCCACGCTGGGCTGCACTTGCCCGCACACGCCTTCTTTATCCATGCTACGCCCTTCCCGCACGGTAATCCGAGCAATGCACCACCAACGGAGTCCCGCCCACCGTAGTCGATTCTCATCGCAACGGGCACTCTGGCGAGGTTCCGTGATTCGCCGAGGTGACACTAACGCTATCAAGGGACGCACCGGAAAAATTATGTCTTGTGCGGTAGGTCGCCTTTTGCGTGTTTTCTAAAACTCGCTTTGCTCTTCTTAGAGCCTGTTCTTGCTCTTTTTCCCTTGCTGGCTCGCTTTTGTTTGTCTTCGCAGGAATACAGAACGGGAACATCGACTGTGATGGTCATGGCGAGGTTCCAGCGCCCCACCAAAACCAAGTTCAGATCCTCTCTTCCCGGAATTGTTCGCGATGCCCGGGCCCATTCACTTCACCCGTATGATTTCGCTTTTGCCCGCAGACCGACCTTCACAGCTCGGCTAAGTTAAGGTAGTGCGCCACCAACGGAGTCCCGCCCACCGTAGTCGATTCTCATCGCAACGGCATGCCCATCGTAGTCGATTCTCATCGCAACGGCATTCCAAGCGCCGGTTCGCACTTGCCGAGACAACGCTAACACCGCCGCAAGGAATACGCTATGGGTAAAGTGTTGATTTCACACGCTTCTCTTGCGGCTCGATCGCATCGGGTTGTGATTCACCTCGCGACCGCGCGCTTCGCCGAGCGCGATTCCGTCCCCGCGACGAGCTCCGTGCTCGGGCCGGATCACCGCACCGCAGCTTCTTCGCCCGAGCGCAGTTCTACCGGTACGCTTCGCCAGTCGCACTTTCGTTCCTTTAACGAGCCCGTGCTCGGGACTAGATCTCCTTACCGTTCCTTTGGCGAGCTCTACGCCTGGATCGGGTCACCTTTCCCATTCGTATGTATTGTCTCGCTCCAAGCACACGATCTACGCCTCGAAGCACATCACCTTCGCTTCCCGAGCATAACGCTTGCTCGAGAGCGCATCTCTATTTCCTGCAAGCTCTAGCCCGAGAGGTGGTTTCTCTATTTCGCTTATCTTTCCTAGGCATCCGAATGCCTCGATGCAAGAAGACGAGTCCGTCTCGCGACTTGTTATGTTCATTCTCCCTAAGATCTGATCTTACCGGGCGGTGGTACGCTCTTCACTACTAAGAATCCAATCCTCCTTGATGACGCTCAGCCTCAAGGAGATGATTCACCTCACTTCTTCCGATTTCAGACGAGGGTCGGGTACTCGCCGGACAGATGTCGCTCGCTCGATGCAACAGAGTTGCTCGGCACCAGACGGGTTTGTTCGGTCCCGAACAAGTATTGTTCGCTTGAACCATAACTGTTCGGTCGCTCACTGCACGCCTTTGTAGCAGGAAAATACCCTCTCCGTGACTTTGAGTCTCAAGAGGACGACCCCACTCTAGTGAGTCCTTCCACTTGAGTCTCGGGCTAGCCGTCGGGATTAAATTACGCCCATTGCCATGACCCACTCCCCGACGGCTCAATCGAATGACCTACCAGGCCCACTCCTGGAAGGTTCTATCAGCCCATGTGCATCCTGCCGAACAGCCTCTTGGTCGGCACGGTGCGTAACGGCCTAGGATTCGTGTTTGAGTCCTACTCGAACAAGAGTCATGCACGGCTACGTGAAGACCCGGACGTTGGTTTCCCGGATTGGAATAGAAGTCGTGATCCCCAAGAATTGGAGTATACCTTATCTACCTCGGGATGTATTTGGCATGTTTGAGTTCGTTACAAACTCGTAGTTAGCCCGGCCCGATATTCCTTCGGTAGGTCGGTTTGCTCAGCACTATATAAACAAGGCCCTACGGCGTAGAGGGCTCCCGCACTTGATCTTCGTGATTATTGCTTCCTCAGACACTATAATCTCGCCGAGACTTGTTCGTCTCACCGAGCCATCTCTTGTATTCATCTCTCGATATATAAGAAAGGCCGGACGAGGGCTATTATCTCTCCCGAGAGGCTGAACCAGATAAAACCCCTGCCTCCTGCTCGTTGTCGTCGCATTGTTCGGGCGGTCTCCTATCTCAATCTTAAAGAACCTTAGCGACTTGAGATCGATATCTCAACCGCCGACAAGACCACACACCGCTTGAGGCATACAACCAAGATAGAGCAAGAGCTGTCGCCAGACGCGGGTGGTCAAGACAGGTGGGTTGGACAGGTATTGCTTTAGATCTTGGAAAGATCGATCAGCTTCCTCTGTCCACTTGAAACTATTGTGCTTGCGCAGGGCCTTAAAGAAGAGCAGCCCGCTGCTCGCCTCAAGGAAATAAACTCGCCAGAAAGCGACCATCCGTCTGTGAGGCTCAACTTCCTTGACGGTAGTTGGAGCTCGCATGTTTTCAATGGCCTCGATTTTTTCGGGGTTGGCAGAGATTCCTTGCGAACCAATTACATAACCGAGCAACATTCCAGATCGAACACCAAAGGTACACTTCTCTGGATTTAACTTTATTCGATGCTTGTTGAGATTTTGGAAAGTCTCGCCGTGTCTTTTACATGATCCGGAGCATACTTGTTTTTACAACTATGTCATCGACATAGACCTCCGTGTTTCTTCCGCACTGCTCGGGAAAGTCTTCTCCATTAAAACTGAACGTGGCACCAAAGATTGCGCAGACCGAAAGACATGGTCGTAGCGTAGTGCCGAAAAGGGTGATGAAGGCGCTTTCTTCATCCTCGGGAGATGCTTATTTGGTGATAATCGGAGTAAGCATCCAAAAACTCAAGAGTCAAGATCATCAATGATCGACTAACCGGGTCTATGCGAGGCGAGGGAAGTTGTTCTTAGGACAAGCGGCGCTCAAATCAGATGATCGACACACATCCTCACTTGCCGCCTTTCTTCTTTACAATGACAGGTTGGCGGCCGATCGGTGTGATCAACCTCACGGATGAAACCGCAACGAGCGGCGACTTGCTGCCGATCTTTGATGATCCTAGCTTGAATTCGAAAGCGACGAAGCTTCGGCGAATGTGCTTTTGTCTAGCCGACGACCGCTTTGTGCTCGATAACCTCCCTTGGGACTCCGGGCATGTCAGACGGTTTCCAGGCAAACACGTCTGCATTAGCTCGGAGAAAGGCAATGAGCTCGATTTCCTATTTGGGTTCCAGATTGGCCCCAAGTGAACTGTCTTGGAGGAATCATCCAAAGACAGCGGAACCTCCTTGGTCTCTCCTCCTGGCTGAAGGGAAACCCTAGGGCGTGCAGACTTGGTCTGCGGAACGTCGGGACCACGCGGGCGAAGCCGGGTCGACCAGGGCAAGGGATCGCTCGTCGCAATCCGGCAGCTTTTGTAGTTGCCCTTGACCGTGATCACACCGTTGGGACCAGGTATCTTCACGCAATGGTAAGCGTGGTGGGACACGGCCATGAACTTGCCAAGAGATGGCCGGCCCAAGATCGCGTTATATGCGGAGGGGAAGTTAACCACGTCAAACGTGATCAACTCAGTCCGAAAGTTGCTTGGATCGCCAAGGTAACAGTGTAACGATCCGCCTAACGGTGAAACGACTTCTCCGGGAACAATGCCGTAGAAGGGCATCGCGACCTCTTTAAGCTTGGAATGAGGGATTTGCATCTCATCCAAGACCTTAGCAGAGAGTAAGTCCAAAGCACTCCCGCCGTCTATCAGAACACGGCCAACTCTGGCGTTGCTGATGGTCGGAGCGACCACCAGTGGGAGCCTCTGGGGCTTGGTCATCCCAGTGGGGCAATCCTCCTGAGAGAAGGAGATGGGGACCTCGGTCCACTTCATCGATTCGGGCTGAGGCTTGCCCTTTTCAACGTTGTGGACCTCCCGAGCAGCTTCCTTGAGGCTGCGTCGAGAGGGATAAGCCGAGGAACCGCCGAAGATAACGGCGATATGGTTTACGGGCTCTTGATACTCGTCGTCGTCCCAATCACCATCATCGGTTTGGTGCTTGGCCTTACCGGCTTCACCTTTTTCAAGCAGGGTGGGCATTGGGCCCTTGCCGTTGTAGAAATCCTCGAGCTTTGCAGCCCAGGTCCTACAGTGGCGTGTGTCATGCCCGTAGTGTTGGTGGAACTTGCAATATCGGTCGCTGGGACCTTTCTTGCCTTGGTTGCCTCCCTGGGCGGGCTTCTTGCCCTTATAGTTATTGTTGGGCTTTTTCTGCCCATCCTTGGGAGGAGGTGTGCGATGTATACCAGCGACGGTGTTGTTCGTATCACCCTTCTTTTTCTTCTAGGACTTCTTGTCACCAGGATTATTGCTGCTCTTCTTCTATTCCTCCACACCAGGCTAGGCGGGCAGCTCGCCCTTGTCGAACGCCTTCTTGTACTGAACGCGCTCTGCCGCATTGGCTTAGCGATCAGCCGCCTTGAACAGGTCGTTGGCGGTCTAGGTCTCATTAATCTCGAGATCCTGGGTGAGCCACTCGTCGCGGACTCCGTTTTTAAAAGCGCGGACAACAGATTCGTCCGAGATGTTTGGGATCGTGTTGCGAATCTTGATGAAATGCTTCACGAAGTTGCGGAGGGTCTCCCCGTTCATCTGGATCATCTGGTATAGATCATCCTCCTTGCCCGCATTTAACGTAATGACTATGGAAATTGGCAATCGAGGCCACAAAGTGCTTCCAAGAGCCGATGGAACCCTCTTGCGATTGAACGACCACGTCCGAGCAAAGACCCTCAAGGACAATGGGAGGTAGTTAGCCATGACAAGCTCGTCACCGCCGCCATGATGGCGTGAGCGTAGATGGAAAGGAACTCCTTCTTCTGCGTCCCATTATACCTCTCCATGTGTCCGGGCTTGAACTTTGAGGGCCATCGGACAGAGCGAAGCTCGTTAGAAAAGGCCCTGCAGCCCAAGGCATAAGACCGGCCACCTTCCCCAGCAGAACCTAGCCTTGAGAAGACGTTGGTCCTGTTGGTCGGGGGAACTCTTGCTGAGCGGGAGGTTTCTGCTTGGAGGAACTCCCTTCGTGATAAGCCCCCGCGCTCCTTCCTCGTGGTTGCGACAACGCGCTCCTCACGAGGGGATCGTCCGTGATCATCGCGTGCACGCTTGCCCCTGTGGTCGCGATGACTGCGGGGACTTGGCGAAGGCGGCGACCACGGGCAGCTTGCTGCGTGTCAGTGATCGCCGATGGTGACGGCGGTCACACGACCGATCGGATCGCCCGCTGTCCGAATCCACCCGGACAGGCTCACCGCGCTGCCCGGATGAGGCCTCACCTATGGACTTAAGGCCCTCGGCCAGTTTCTCGAGGTGAGTAGCGACTTCATCGCCAACGAGGACGAGATTGTCCTGGTGAGCGGATCTGATTACGGTCGCTAGGGCCTGGAGCCGTTCCCAGCTCTACTCAATTGGTTCTGGGATCCCAGAAGCATCCACGTCTTGCTCGATTGGAGTCTGGGCACGCGGGGATTCCGCCCGGCAAGCTAAACCTCGCCGGGTCTTGGCGAGGGCGCTACGAGGCGGATCGTGTCGCCGACGCTTACCGATCGCGGATCTGCGCCAAGGTTTGGTTGATGGACTCGTCGAAAGTGCGGCGAACAATATCTTGCTCGCGAGCAGATTGTGCGGCTCCATCTGGGTGTCGAGCAGAATTGATCCGCTCGAATTCTTCGGCCGCCGTGACCCACGCCGGATCCCCAGAGGTTCCAGCACCGGTCATGTTGACGCCGCGGTGGCCGTGCGTTTGCGCGCTAGACGGTGTCATCACAGTGTCGCCACAGGAGGAATCAACCGACATAGCCTTGGAATATGATAGATCTAAACCAGGGTAAAGATCATCAGCTCTGTATTCATCGTCAATGACGGGAGCTCGACCTGAGACCATCTCTGGAGTGTATCCAGAAACTTCTGTCTTAGACACAGACATCGATCTAGGTCAGTAAGATCGATTCAAGCTGGCAGGGGAAGAAACATCCTGCCCTTCTGAGTCATAGCCCTCAGGAAGAATCTCCGTATCGCTGATGGAGTTCGACATGTTCGATCTGCGAGTCCCCACGGACGGCGCCAACTGTCGACGGTTGGGATATTGACCTAAGTCAACTAAGGTTCTTCAAGAGAGAGATAGGAGACACGCCGAACAGAACGAACAACAACAAACAGGGAGACAAGGGTTTTTATCCTGGTTCAGGCCTCTCGGGAGAGATAATAGCCCTACGTCCAGACTTTCTTATATATCAGAGATGATTACAAGAGGTGGCTCGGCGAGACGAACAAGTCTCGGCGAGATTATGTGTGTACAAGCGAAGATCAGGTGTCTACGAGATGCTAATACGTAAACTCGATGCCAGATGCCCCCTAAACGCCGTAGGGGCTTGGTTTATATAGTGCGGTGCAAACCGACCTACCGAGGGAATATCGGGCCGGGCTAACTACGAGATCACAACGAACTCGACATGCCAAATATATCCCGAGGCAGATAAGGCATACTCCTAGTCTTGGGGATCACGACGTCCGCTTCAATCCGGAAAACCACATCCGGGTCTTCACGTAGCCGTGCAGAACTCTTGTTCGAGTCGGACTCAAACACGAATCCTAGTCCGTTACGCACTGTGCCAGCCAGGAAGCTGTTCGGCAGGATGCATATGGGCCAGATAGAACCTTCCAGGGGACTAGGCCCTGGTAGGCTGTTTGAATGGGCCGTCAAGGAGTGGGCCATGGCAATGGGCCGTGATTTTATCCCCGACACATCGGTTCCTTACTTCCCTAAAGCGATGCAGATATTCATTTACCGATTCACCAAATTTTTTTTTGATCATCATTATATCGGTAATTCTTGCTTCGTTCTCTCCGGAATAGAAGTATTCGTGGAATTTCTTCTCCAGATCTGGCCAGGAGGTGATACTGTTCGGAGGAAGCGACGTGAACCAGTTAAAAGCCGATCCCGATAAGGATAGCGGGAATAATTGGCATTTGAGTGTATCCTTCGACGCAGCCTCTCCGCATAGCGCAAGGAACCTAGCAATATGTTCACGCGTAGAGGTGTTATCGCTCCCACTGAATTTGGCATTGGCGAAGTCAGGAACTCGATACTTGTGAGGATATTCCGTTTCATTGAAAGCCGATGGATACGGCATGGTATAGTGCGGTGCAATCTTGGGAGTGTTGAACCCGCACTGCTTCATCGTATTATAAACCAGATTCTTCGTCATCTCTTCTAGATTTTCATTCACCCCATGATTAATCGGTCGATAGATTGGATCCGGGACTGGGACCATAGCCTGATTATTCGGTATCATCTGAATCGGAGCTGGATTGATCGTTAACGGAGGATTCGGATGGATAATTCCTGGGCTGGAAGTCCCTGGTTGGGAATAGGTTGAATGCTGATTACCCAGATTCATCCCTTGCGGGATATTTCGATTCACCTGATGAGCTTGTCCAGTCATGATGTTATGTAACGCGGTGCTGGTCCCCTCCAGGACAATTCGCCCTAAAACCGATGACTGATCTAACATCGATCGGTAAACCAAGCTGTTGATCTGGTCTCTTATTACTTCAGAAAAATCCCTAGTGAGCAGTGGGTCTCCGATGGAAGTTCTTGTAACTTGGCCACTGCGCGTCTTCCGATCTCCAGTGAGCATTCTTTTTTTGTTTTCTTTGTGAATCTCCGCGAGCCTATCTTCAACTTCCTTTTTCTGATCTGGGCTCAATTAAATGACGCCACCGCTTCAACAAGCGTGGTTGAGCGCTTCCAACACCGCTTCGGTATCGGTGCGCGTCATCTTGTTGGTTTTGATCTTGGTCCCATCGGGCGTGCCAAAAAGTATGTTGACACGAAAAGTGGACTTCTCGCGAACACACGTGCCGAAGCGTCAACTCGGGATTGTGTCGCAACAAGAAACCAAGCGTGCGACCAATTTGACACGTGAATTAACAAGGAGAAAATCGTCGATAATATCACCCTAATCGGCTTTTAAAATAGCGGATCAGATTTCAGAATCGGCTTTGCAATACCCGATTACAGGATCTATCGGCTTAATGCCTGATAGAGCAAACAGATATAGAATAATAATCAAACTTAAATCTTATATTTCTTTTTGGTATTTTATATTAGCGATAAACCTATGCATCAGTGTATCAAATTACACCAAGAAAAAGATTGAATAGATGGTCAAGCCAAGACAGTATTCAAATCCAAGTCTAAATATAAATCAATAAACTGATTTAAAGATTTAAAGACTAATAAAGATAGATGCAATGCTGATCGGCAAACATTCATATGTACGAGATTCTAAACAACGCATACACAAGATCGATTAAACGAGACAGTTGCATACATCAGATTCAGAGAAAGGCACATGAAATACTTGATGATCGGCATTACAGGGTAAACACATATTACAGATCGATTGGACCGAGACAGTGCAATATGCGAAAACATGTTGAAGATCGGTAAATCCCGAGACAGTTTAACATGGTTTGTACGCATGAGATCAAGACGATGCAGCCATGCATACGGGTTACAAGGAGAGAATCGATTATCCCATCGAGATAGCTCTACCTGCGAGTTGAAGCCTTTCGACGAGGTCGATCGGATTCGAGAAAGAGTTTTGTGTATTGAGTATTAGATGTCTATTCTCGAGGCCTAAGATCCTATTTATACTATTACAAAGCTAATACCGATACGACCTATTTTTCCGCGTTGCACTTCCGATCAAACCGTATTT
This sequence comes from Raddia guianensis, assembly GCA_036346415.1. Taxonomy (NCBI): domain Eukaryota; kingdom Viridiplantae; phylum Streptophyta; class Magnoliopsida; order Poales; family Poaceae; genus Raddia; species Raddia guianensis. Next base: position 9,094,848 of record CM070537.1, read on the forward strand.
CTTCCGAAGTCTTGTATCCATCGGCTTCTTCAATATGCTCTTCTTCTTTACCCACGAAGCCCATTTCCGATTTGGCCCAGTAATTCTAACACATTTGGCCCTTTCCGAATATCCGATTTTCTGCCAAATTTGGGTGTCCACAGTGGGCTGGCGACCGAGGAAGCTACTAGGATATTTCCCATAGGAATATGTGGAGAATATTCCTCTGCGGGAGTGTATTATTTGGTGTGTGAGTTGTACTCCAGTCATCCTCAAATGAAGGGTGGAGATGAGCTTTAGGGTTTAGGGCATCACACCCTTGGGCCATAAATAGAGGGGGAGAGGAGCAGCTCCTCCTCATCCCATTGGAGCTAAAAATTTCAGAAATAGAGATGTGAGTTGGGTGTGTTTTGGGTGGCACTTAGAGTGCTTATGGTCACAAAGAATGTAGCTTGTAATACTCTAACATCTATACAATGAAATCCTTCTTCTACATGAACATCTTGTGTTGATTTGTTCCAAATTCTTCTTTCTTTCGTTTCTTTCTTGTAGCTCTTGTTTGGATATGATTCTTGGTGATTTGTTACTGGTTCTTGGTGATCTATGATGACTTGAGTTTGCTAATATGATGTGACACACTCTTTGCAGCCATATGAGAGGTAAGAGTTCAAGTTCTTGACTTGTCGCAAATCTGTCCAAAAACTTTTCTCCACACATCAGTAAGTGTTTTTTTTAGAAACATCATTTTGGAATGATTCCAGTTAGAAAAGATGTGTGACTCACATACCCATCTATGGTAAAAATTTAAAGTCTACTTGAGGTGAATACCGAGCCCTAAACTTATTGTGTTGAGTTCTTGGTGCATGACTTTTTTTTTATTTTGTGTAGCTAGAGTTTGATGCTAAAATTTGGATGAGAACATCATGACTCACCTAAATGAGTGTAGAAAAAGTTTGAAATTTTTTTTATCCTTTCAACAGCAGGAATCACTCTTCTTGCAAGATAAATTTTCTGAGAATCTGGTTTTTGCTTTTGATAAAGCAACAATAGTGGTTTGAATGCTTTGGCTTGTATCTAATTTCCTTGGCTGGTTGAGGACGTGGAAAGTGGTCAAAAGAACCTAATTCTCATCCACTTTGTCCCATGGGAAGCACCTCTTTACGGTGCACATGTTGTGGCACTTGAAATTTGAATTCCGTCGCGATTCGACTACCTATACGAAGCAGTTTGGTGCGAAGTGGTTCAAGGAGCTGTGTATTGCAAAAAGAAAGCGTCATATGATTGGCGTCTATTCATTCCCCTCTAGGCGCCTAGCTCTGGTCTTTATAATTTTTTTAACTAATTGAGGAAGAATTTGCAAGTTAATAAAACCGGGCGGGCGAATTTTCTAGTGATGATGGCATGTTGATCCGAGCCAAGGTCAAACCCATTCAGGGGCACTCCTCAATTTCGTAAGTAACTTAGACGGTGATTCGTCGAGTTATATTACGAATGATGTTGTTGTCGATGGGTGACTAACTGGGGGGTCACCGCCGGCAATGAATTTGTACGAGGGGACGCTAATCAAGAACTAGGTTAGATGGCTAGCACAAGACAGGGTTATACAGGTTCAGGCCCTCGACGGAGAAGGTAATACCCTACTTCCTGTGCTCTGGGATTATTTGGTGGGTCGGGATGCAAGATGGTGCTCCTAACGATGATTTGATGGCCTCTCGCCGATGGCTTCTGTCCCCTCCCTTTATATAGTACGGGGGGGATAGAATTTACAGTAAGTCGCGGGGTATATGGCAACTATTTCCGTTATGATGTTACATGGAACGTATGCATTGATCTGCTAATTACATGGGGATGTCCCGTAAACTCGAACCCTTTCTTGCGGCTTGAGTTCCGCCCGATCCGAGTGCTTTCGATCTTCGGCCAACCGACCTGGGTCGCCCCCTATCTGCTCCCTTGTGGGCCTTCTAGAGGAAACCCGGGGCCCATGCAGTCCACAGTAGCCCCCGAGTGCTTGACGATCGAGTCAGATGCTTGGCCGACTGGTTCCGCTTAAATCTCCTGTAATCTGAAAAGAGATTGTAAAGGACTCAAGAAATTTTAAGTTTTTATGTCAAAACAACGCCTAAATTTGGCAATACCAAACTCCAGCTTACTCGGCCCGTTGGACACGTTATTTCAATACGAGGATTCGGCTCCTGGGCATCCTTTCTTGCAATACAAGAGCGGCCATTGGCCCGTCTTGGGGCATGCCTTAAGCCACGCCATTACAGCTTCTGTCTTGCAGCATGCTGTAACCTTAGCGTTTTAGAAATATCGACATCAGGTGTCCGGCCTTAACTTGTAAGAACCAGCTCTTGGCCCAACATGGGGCACACCTTTCAGCCGGGTGGTATCTGTCCCCACCATGGCAAGGATCAGCATAGGCCTTTGGAGGCATACCGATTGGGCGCATTTTTTGAGAGATATTTGTATCCGCGTAGCAGTATACAACTGGCGACCTTATGAAGGCATACCTCAAGAAATTGAATTCAAATTTCACCAACACCCAACCTTGAGCGTGCAAAGTTGGCTAGTGACCCCCATGGGGTATGTCGTGAAATACTTTTAATTTTGGCGCTGCCGGTGATATGCCCTCCAGGGTGCACCGAGGCCGAGTTAGGCTCGATTTTAACACATTGCCGCCGTCAGCGGCGTGTTAAGAAAGCCTGTTAAGGGGGTCGCCCTTTGCAGTTTTAGCCCAAGCCCAATTAGGGGGAGGCGAAGCGTTTTCGCGCCCTTTTCTCACACAGCCGAAGGGGCGCGTGTTTCCGTCGGAAACCGGATCCGCTCCCACTTCCGTCCCATCGCTATGATGGTTTCACTGTGTTCGAAACGGATCGCCAGGCGCGACCCTTGAACTCCTTCGTGTATAAAAGAAATCCCAGGGGCTGAGTACTACTTCACCACCGGCCTTCGAGTTTTTGAGTCTTCTTTCTTTTCGGCGACTCCCAAAAATCTTTTCCTCCTCTCTCCACGCAAGAGCAATGGCCAACATCTTGGAGATGATCATGGCGTGGGTCGATGAGGCCCGCGCGAGGGAGAAGGCGGAAGCTGCCGCCAAGGCCGCCGCGAAAGCCTTCGAGGACGAGCTCTGGGAGGACTTCGCTCTAGCGAAGGCGGAAGTCCGTGGAGGAATCCATTAGGGTTCGATCCGTGGATTCCTTGACTCCACAAGGTGCGCTTCCCTTAAGGACTTGATCGTCGCCCTCCGTGCCGATGGGGTCTTGAAGCCCTCCGCCGTAAGGCCTTTTCTTTGTTCCTCCGAGCGAGCGGACGAGCCCTAACTTCGATGTCTTGTGCCGTGGAAAAATATGTAATCGTGCCTAAGTGCCCTTTGAGCGAAGGACTTTTGAGGAACTGATGTCTTTTGCTTCGATCTTGAATCCGCGACGCCACTTCTCGATTTGATCTCGAATCCGCAGCAATACTTCATCCGAGTAGCTAGGCTCGTCCGCTCCTAGGCAGGCGGTCGGTAGCACAGAACGCAAACCTCGCGGGAGGAACCACTCGGCAGTAGAGTGATTCTTGGGCCCTCGCGGAAAGGCCGCGATCCGACGCTAGACACAGGGCCCGCCCGAATCGCGAAACTCGCCCGTTGATACAAGTGCGAGCAGAGAACAAGCAGGTTCACCTTGCTTGCTTTTCGCGCAAGTCTGTTGGCTTCTTCAGTAAGCTCCGCCGCTAGGGTTTTTCTTCATTGCCACCTCCGCCGCCAGCCGTCTCCGATCGCAATGGCTCCGCCTTCCCCGTCCACCCCCAAGGCTGCTAAGAGCGGGAAGGAGTGGGTGAAGTCCATCACAACCGAACGGAGGCTACAGAAGCTGGTCTCTCTCGGCGTGCTCCCCTCCGAAGAGCTGTTGTCTTGGCGTCCTGCCGCCGGTGAGTCTGCCCCACCCTCGTTCGGACGAGTGGTGGTCTTCGAATCTTTCTTCCTCCGGGCTTGGCCTTCCTTGCTCCTCTTTCTTCCGGTGCCTTCATTTTTACGGGGTTGAGATTTCACACTTGAATCCCAACTCTATTTTTCATATCGTGATTTTCATTCACGTCTGTGAGGTCTATTTGGGGGTCGCTCCCCACTTCGATCTTTTTAGATTCCTTTTCCTTCTCAAACCCTATCCCAACAAGGACAATCCCAAAGCCTGCGGCGCGGATTTCAATTGCGGAAGGGGTTAAAAATACTATTTCGATCTTCACTGAAAACTTCCAACAAAGGCGCTTTCGAAATGGTTCTATTGTGCCAACTCCCCGCTCTCCTTCCTTCTCCGTGAGTGCCCCACACCATCCCTCCCGGTCTTCTCTACTTGCCGATGACGGGGAAGCCAAGTGAAGGAACTTCTTGTTCTTCTCCGCAGAGCCAAGTCTGGCGGGTGACCGGTATTGGGGTAGTGTGGAATTATACCCAACGCCAGATCCAAATTTCCATCAAGGAGAGGCGCATCTTGCCTTTGAGTACTCGGGGCTCGGGACGCCACTCGAGAAACCAACGAGAGCCTTGCACGAGGGAGATCCTCGGTAGTGGTCGAGCTTTTGCTCGAACACGAAATAATTCCAGCGAATGCCCGGCTCCATATCATCTGGGATTCTTGCCACCAGCGGTAAGGAGAAGATCCTCCTCAACTCAACTGCGGTTCGTTGATGTAGGGCTAGAGTTAATGTAATTTGATGCGTTGCAGGGGCGCGAAGCCTTCTTCTCCTCCCCCCCGGTTCCGGAAGTTCCACCCCATAAGGAGGCGCCTCGCAAGCGTCCCGCTGAGGGCTCAACGAGTGCTCCTCCGGCCAAGAAAGGCAAGGGGGACACCTCAAGGATTCAGACGAATACGATGATGAGGAAGACACCGTCCCGCTTTTGCGCCGCTGCCGCCCAATGACGAAGTCGCCGCCCGCCCAGGCCGCGCAGCCACAGAGCCCTCCACCACACCGGCCACCCCCAAAGGCATGGTGGGCGAAGAAACTCGCTGCTCGGGCCCGAGTGGCTCGGGCATGAAGTTCAAGATGAAATATGTCCCGTCACACAGGTACTCCTTCATGACGCCATAACTTCATAGTGTGGAGACATGCGATGTGCATATTGAACGGTCTTCGGGTGCTTTCAGAAAACACATGAATGACGACGAGCATGGCGCCAAGGACTCGGCTCGCCCATCAAGCCCACCAGACTCTGCCCCCTCCGCCACTAGCCGCCAATCCTCGTCAGCGAAGGGGAAAACTCCAGCTCCAGCTAGCTCAGAGCCAGAGATCGAGGAGATCCCACGCCCCTCGGCCCAAGCACACATTCCGCCCTTCCGATTGAAGTGGCGGAAAGAAATGGAGAACTACGAGGTCGACGACGGGCGGGAGGTCAAGAGTGGGAGGTCTGGACCAAGTAACCGCAATCCAAGCTGAAATATACAAGGTAGAACTTCTTTTAGCTGCAAACCTCTATCCTGTACAGAGGAATCCCACTAATTTCCCCCTCTTCTCCATACAGCGTATGAAGGAGAGGTCAAAGCAGAAAACCCGATGCATAGAGAGGACGGTAGGCGAGTTGAAAACGCGCGACGAGTTCGACAACGCGCTGTATGCCACCAAACGACAATATCGCGGTCGGATCGAAGAACTGCACCGCGAGGTCATAGAACTCCGTCTCCGCCACGTGGAAGAGTCCAACGCAAACCAAGGTATAAACCCCGACCTGTGTTAAATCTCTAAAAAGGATGTTCCGTTGGTAATGATCTTCAATATTTACCGTCGAGTGCAGCCACAAGGCGAAGCGAAGGCACGGAGGAGGAAGTCCACTGCAAACGCCGAGCCGAGGAGTCGGCTAAGCGGTTGGAAGGTAACTTTTTCCAAACCGCTCTCCTGGCTCAACCTCACTGAAACCCGACTAATATGCCTTGTCCGACTGGTTGCGCAGAACTTCGCCGCCGGACCTCGACGGGAATCGCTCCAATACTTGAATGCCTTTATCCAGACGAGGAGCCGCCGAACGATCCTGACTCCCTGGTTGCCCGTCTTGACGCCCTTCCTGAGCGGATCAAGGTCTTCACCCGGAGGCCGCAATAACATGCACCGCCAAGGCCTCGCCATTGCGGTCAAACTTCCCACGCCTAGATTGCGAAGCCGTTAAGGATGGGTTTGCTTGCTCGGAGGAGGAGGCCGCGGCGCTACTGGGGGAGGTTCATCCGACTGCCGTCCAGATAGTTGGTCAGTTGGACTTGTAATTGTGCCTGTAATAAAAGCTTTTGGTTGATCCCTAATACTGGTGATCCAAACTATCCGAATAATACGTTTTATCCTTTTTCATGATACGATCCGCCGACCGGTCCAAATTTCGAGTGCGGGAGGTAGCGCTATTTTCCTCAATCGCGGAGTAGCTAAATCTTGTCACTGGGACATGTTGCGCCACTACTCAAGAATTTTCATAATACTCGAATGCGATCAACACATGTAGAGAGAAAACAACTTTATTGAAGAGATAGGGTGCGGTTGACTCAAGACACTATTTAGTGTAGCCCCGACTTCTCGCTTGGTCGCTTACGGCCAAGTAGCAAGTCAAAAGAAGGGAAACTGAGTACACAATGCTGCTTGAACACACGAACTAAGGGAAAAAATGACGTAGCTGCTCGATGTTCCAGGTGTTGGGCACTTCAGATCCATCTTGGCGTTGTGGCGATAAGCCCCGGGCGGGTCACCTCGGCGATCGCATAGGGGCCTTCCAGTGGGGAGAGTTTATGCTCGTGCTTCGATTCCTTGAAGGACCAGATCTCCTTGGAGAATGCACGCCCCATACGCTATTGTTGATGGTAGCGACGAGGCCTGCTGGTACTTTGCCGATCGGATTAATCTTGCTTCCCTGGCTTCCTCAAGTCGATCGAGGTCTTCACGCCTTGCCTCATCCGACTGACTATCGTCGTGTCCGGCAACCCGTGGGGACCGAAACTACAATTCAGTCGGGAGGACCGCCTCAGAGCCGTAGACAAGGAAAAAGGGTGTCTGCCCAGTGGCTCGGCTTGGGGTTGTCCTGAGCCCCCAGAGGACAGAGGGCAACTCCTTAACCCAGCGCGTGGCGTACGGCTTTAGGCGATCGAAAATCCTGGCTTTGAGCCCTTGTAGTACCAATCCATTGGCGCGCTCGACCTGGCCGTTGCTCCTCGGGTGGGCCACTGATGCATAGCAGATCTTAATGCCCAGCTCCTCGCCCCATTCTTGAAACTCGCTGCTCTTGAACTGGACGCCATTGTCGGTGATGATGCGATTAGGTACGCCAAAACGCACAACGATGTCCCGGATGAACTCGCGTGCTTTGGCCGCCGTGATAACAGCAACCGGCTTGGCTTCAATCCACTTGGTAAACTTGTCGATGGCGACGAAGAGATGGGTGAACCCGCCTTGCACTCGCTTGAGAGGGCCTACCATGTCCAGATTCCAGACGGCGAAGGGCCAAGAGATCGGAATCGTCTCTAAATCTTGAGCCGGCATGTGAATCTGCCGTGCGAAAAACTGACACCCGTCACATCTGCGTACTATTTCTTCCGCATCTGTGATAGCGGTTGGCCAGAAAAACCCTTGCCGATAAGCTTTGCCCACCAGGGTGCTAACAGCCGCATGGTGCCCGCACTCTCCCGAGTGGATTTCATTGAGCAGATCTTTGCCTTCTTGCTCAGATATGCAACGCCTTAGTACCCCGGAACTGCTTTTTCTGAAAAGCTCGTCCCCGACCACCTTGTAACTCTTGCTTTGGCGTGTGATGCACTCTGCTAGGCTTTGATCTTCGGGTAGCTCATCATGGAGAAGATAATCTAAATAAGGCTGAGTCCACCCGGGGTTCATCGTAAATACCTCTGCATCGGGTTCCTTCTGCTTCTCTTGTTCTTTTCCCGATGCGGATGGTAGCTTGATAGACGGTGCGCGTAGCTCCTGGACGAAAACACTACTCGGGACCAAAGCTCGAGTGGATCCCATCCGCGCTAGCTCGTCCGCTGCTTCATTGTCGCGGCGGAGCACGTGAGTAAGCTCCAAACCGTCGAATTTGTCTTCTAGTTTTGAACCTCCGGCAATAGGCGCCATCTCGCCGCCAATACAAGACCACTCCTTTTGGACTTGATTGACCACGAGTTGCGAATCCTCGCGACACCATTAACCGCTGACACCAAGCGAGATGGCGACGCTTGAAGCCCGTGGATGAGTGCCTCAGACTGGCGGCGTTATCGCGACAGGAACAATATTCGAGGACGTGGCGCAGCTTTTCTCCAACGGCGATATGAGCAAAATCCCAGCCCAGCGCCCGAGCATGAGGGAACCATCAAAGTACAATGTCCAATTACTCGAGAGTGTCTGTCTTCTTTGGGGTTTGGGCCTCATCCACTCGGCGACGAAGTCGATAGCAACGCTTGAGATTTGATAGCTAGTCGAGGCCTGAACTTTATTTCAAAGGCTCCAAGCTCAACCGCCCACTTGGCAATCCTCCCAGTGGCCTCCGATTGTGGAGTATATCTCCAAGCGGGAAAGAGGTGACCACCGAAATTTCATGCTCTTGGAAGTAATGCTTTAGCTTCCGTGATGTAAGTAACACAGCATACAGAAGCTTCTGCACTTGTGGGTACCTTATTTTAGAGTCGCCCAATACCTCGCTTACGAAGTAGACCGGACATCTGTACCTTCGGAGGAGCCTCTTCGTCCCGCTCCACCACTAAGGCGCTGCTGATGACGTGAGTCGTTGCACCTATGTAGAGTAGAAGGGGCTCCTGGGGCATGGGAGGGACCAACACCGGGGGCGTGGTGAGGAACCTCTTTAGATCTTCAAAGGCTTGTTGTGCTTCCGCTGTCCACTGAAAATCGTCTTGTTGGCGTAAGAGCCTAAAGAAAGGCATGCCTCGTTCCCCGAGTCGGGAAACGAATCGGCTGAGTGCCACGATGCATCCAGTGAGCTTCTGCACATCCTTCTGATTAGCCGGGGGCTTCATTTTAATGATGGCGCTGACTTTCTGCGGATTTGCTTCGATCCCTCGGTGGGAGATGATGAATCCGAGTAGTTTACCAGATGGAACCCCAAAAACGCACTTCTCGGGATTTAGCTTCATTCGAAATGCCTTTGGCTCCCGAATGTCTCGGTCAGATCTGTTATGAGATCCCTTCTGGATTTTGTTTTTATGACGACGTCATCGACATATGCCTCCACGTTGCGTCCGAGTTGAGTGTGAAAACACCGCTGTATGGTGCGCTGATAGGTCGCACCAGCGTTTTTCAACCCGAATGGCATTGTGATATAGCAGAAAGCACCAAAGGGCGTGATGAACGACGTTTTGATGTAATCCTCCTCTTTCAGACTGATCTGATGGTAGCCTGAGTAGGCGTCCAGAAAACTTAAGAGCTCACACCCGGCGGTGGAATCCACCACTTGATCGATGCGGGGAAGCCCAAAGGGATCCTTAGGACACGCTTTGTTGAGGTCTGTGTAATCGACACACATTCGCCATGTCTTATTCTTCTTACGCACGGGACCGGATTGGCAAGCCACTCGGGATGATACACTTCCATGATGACCGAAGCGGCCAGCGCTTTGGTGATCTCACTCTAATGGCGTCTTTCCGATCTGGGCAAATCTTCGTGGCGCCGCTTTATAGGCTTTGCCTTTTAAATCGACGTAGAGAGAGTGCTCAATCACCTCCCTCGGAACACCGGGCATGTCCGAAGGCTTCCAGGCGAACACATCCCGGTTGGCCCAGAGGAAAGTGACGAGCGCGTCTTCCTATTTGCTATCGAGCCCTGTCCCAATCATGGCTGTTTTGGCCGGATCAGACGGGTCCAACAGGATCTTCTTGGTTTCTTCGGCTGCTTGGATGGATGTCTTGGCTCCTTTTTGGTGGGGCGTCTCCTTCATCTGAAGGGATCGACCTCGATGAGGATCTTTTCCATCTCGGCGAGATGAGTCGAGTGCTGCGTCATTTCACGACTTTTCATTTGTCACAGAGCGAGGATCGCTTAACGTCACCAGGGAGGGTGATTACACCATTGGGACCTGGCATCTTTAAGACGAGATAAGTATAGTTGGGGACCGCCATGAATTTGGCAATCCCCGGCCTTCCCAAGATAGCATGATATGCCGTCTCGAAATCAGCCACTTCGAAACTCAGACTCTCGGTCCGATAATTATCCTTGGTCCCGAACATGACCGGTAGGGAAATCTGTCCGAGTGGTACTGCGGACGTCCCGGGGATTACCCCGTGGAATGGAGATGACCCTTTCCGTAGCTCAGAACGTGGGATATTCATTTGGTCGAAGGTCTTAGCGAAAAGGACGTTAATCCCACTCCCGCCATCAACCAGGACCCTTTTTAATTTACTTCCTTGAACGACTGGATCCAGAACCAGCGGATACCTTCCAGGGAAAGCAATCCGATCTGGATGGTCCGATCGATCAAAGGTGATGGGCATCTCGGACCAGCGCAAGTATTTTGGAGTAGCAGGCATGATGGCGTTGATCTCCCGAGTGGTAAGCTTCTGCTTCCGCTTGGACTCGTACGCATTAGAGCCCCCGAAGATATAACTGATCTCGCGCTCGGCGTCCTGGTAGTCTCCATCAGGCTTCTTGCCGTGACCGCCTTTAGCCGACTGGTTCGAACTTTCGGCGAACTTCTGCAGAATTAGGCAATCCTTGGCAGAATGTTTTCCTCGAGGATGGAAGGGACATACCGAATCCATCACTTTTTTGTAGTCGTTGTCGTTGGGGGGTTTAGGTGGGTAGTGCTCCACGTTGGCGACCATCTCATCCCCCTTTCTCTTCTTGTCCTTGGGTTTGCCTTGTTCGTCGTTAGGCTTCTTCTTCGGGCCTCCGTCGTTGACACCGCGATGATTCGCGATGGCCTCCTCGGCTTTGGCCTCCTGATCCGCCATTGTGAACATGGCTTTGAGATTACGCGGGGGGTCCCGGGTCATCTGCCTGATTAACTCCTCGGATTTGCACCCGGCGAAGAAGGCATCAATGACTGTTTGTTCCGAAACGTCCCGGATATCGTTCTTCTTTTTAGTAAAGCGCTTGATGAACTCACGGAGAGTCTCGCTCTTGTGCCTGTGTAACTGTCCAATCTCCCATCTCCCCGCGGGCCTTTCATAGGTCCCTTGAAATTGGCGATGAAGCTGTTCTAGAGGTCGCCCCAAGACTCGATAGAGCTCTCCGGAGTCCGTTAACTGTGCAGGTGGTTGGGGTCAAAGCGACCGCAAGTAATTTGCCATGACGTTCGATCACCTCTGCCGCTACGACCGCTAAGGCATAAACTGCGCAGCCGCTTTGGGTCCTCTCGCCATCAAACTTGTCGATGCCTTTGAGGTTAAATCCTTCCGGCCAAACCACTCAGCGAAGGTCCGGGGTAAAGGCCCGAGTCCCCTCCAATGGTCGTGGCCGCCTCCGCGCCGGGGATCTGCTACGTCGCTCCCGACGCGGGCCTTGACGCTGCTCTTGGCGGTGGTCGCGCCGGTGGCGGTGCTCTGGCTTTGATCGATCGTTCGCGACGATCGTGATGGGGACGAGTCTCGCCACCGTTCTTCGCGCTCCGCCGCTGGCTTCGATATCTTGACGTAGATCGCGTGCGGGTGACTGATGAGATTCACCTGCCGCTGAGGCGCGAGCACGATTCCGATTGCGCGTAGATCGACTGCGAGCCGAAGCGGTCGGAGCGGGAATCGCCTCGTTTTGCTGGATGGCAGCCATCTTTACCATGGCCGTCGCTCGGGCGAGGTTCTGGATGCACGGACTGCCTTCCGGAAGTTGTTGCGCAATGGTCTCGAGAAGGGTCTTCGACGCGATGACGTTGGCCTGGGGAGTATTGTAAACCTCCTGATCTCTTAACTTCACCGCGCAGAGTTCATTCTGGACGTCGCGGCCGCGTGCGCGAAGTTGACGCGCATGGTCTCGGTCTTCCATAACAACAGCGGTTGTCTCGGGTCTGACCTGTTGAGAGGTAGAGTGATGGTCCTCCGCCCCAAGGACGAAAACCTCATGATAGTTACGAATCTCAGCACTCCCGTCTGACTCTGTGTCGGAAGCGGAGAAGCTGACTTGTTCGCTTTGTCCAATGGGTTGGCCACCGTTGATGACACCCATGAACGCTGCAGGATCCGATTAGATTGAGCTGACCGGATTAGCAGATCGGTTTCCCGAGTGCTTGTCCCTCGCCTGAATCTCAGGATCGGTCTGCGCGAAGGCCGCGGCAAGACTCCCAAGTTCAGAGAGAAATCCAGTCAGGGATTTGTAGACCTCACCGGGCTGGAGGGCGTCTAGACCGGGGTAGGCGATCTCATCGGGCTCTTCCTCGCTTTCCTCGAGGGGCGGCGAGGTCGCCGACGGATCTTCCTGAAGAAAGTACATGCAGAATTCTCCAAGCCAAAAGGCAATGGGTCCCATTGATTGCGTGTACCTTCTGGTTGAACGATCTCCCGTGGGGGAGAGAGACGAAGATTGCCAATGCCGTCAGCAACGAAGTCCAGGGTGCCGAAGCGAAGGGTCTCTCCTGGCCTCATGTCGACGTACGGCGATGTTGAAAAAGCCATCTGATCTAAAAAACGATCTTGACGCTGCCCCTACCTGGCGCGCCAACTGTCGACGGGTGACTAACTGGGGGGTCACCGCCGGCAATGAATTTGTACGAGGGGACGCTAATCAAGAACTAGGTTAGATGGCTAGCACAAGACAGGGTTATACAGGTTCAGGCCCTCGACGGAGGAGGTAATACCCTACTTCCTGTGCTCTGGGATTATTTGGTGGATCGGGATGCAAGATGGTGCTCCTAACGATGATTTGATGGCCTCTCGCCGATGGCTTCTGTCCCCTCCCTTTATATAGTACAGGGGGGATAGAATTTACAGTAAGTCGCGGGGTATATGGCAACTATTTCCGTTATGATGTTACATGGAACGTATGCATTGATCTGCTAATTACATGGGGATGTCCCGTAAACTCGAACCCTTTCTTGCGGCTTAAGTTCCGCCCGATCCGAGTGCTTTCCATCTTCGGCCAACCGACCTGGGTCGCCCCCTATCTGCTCCCTTGTGGGCCTTCTAGAGGATACCCGGGGCCCATGCAGTCCACAGTTGTGTTCCTGAGCTATCCACATTTTGGACAGCCCACGGATGTGCGTTTGGGCACGGTGGTTGTGGCACGAGCGTGTACAGATGGGAATTCCGGTAAGCGGTATGTCGTACCCGTTGTTGCACTGGGGAGAACAGTGGGGTTACGCTACCAAAATTCTGACCCGTACACCCTAGTACCATGACCATCATACGCAAGCGCACATCCATGGGTGGGTAAGTCTTTCTATTTAGCTAGGCTTAAACTGTATAAATCTGAAACATGAATGCATGCATAAACGTTGTATAGCAAACAATGTAAGATCGGTGGTGGATATACAATGGGTAAATGAAGTCTAGGCGACACACAGACGAGTGGATCGAGAAGGCTAGAGCATTTCCGAAATTGGCATTTTGAAAGTTCTCCGATTCTAATGCAGCGGTCGTGTGATGTCCTTGCACTGCGTGCTCAAATACCGATAAGGGGACTAAGAAAGATATTAGACTTCACCTCTGAAGGCATGGCTTCAAAGCAAATTACATTATGTGGGTAGCTTATGGAGAGAGGAAGCGTCCGGCACTGGTGTGTGGCCCTGTGAATTTTGGTGAGGGTACAACGAAGTCGAAGTCGATAGATTTGACGAGCTCACACATGATGTGGCTCGTGTTAACGATCTCTCCCCCGAGGAAGAGTCCGAGCCACTTGCCAAACGATTCAAGAAGCTACTTGATTCTGCCAAGTTACCGTTGTATGAGCATACCAATGTGTGTACTTTCAGCTGTGTCATGTTTAATGGCTGTGAAAACTATGTACAACCTATCAGCCAATTATTTCAACAACCTTTGCAAACTTTTTGATTGTTTGCTTCCTAATGGACACAAGATGACTTTAAATCGAACAAGCTTCTAAGCGTGCTAGGCAAGCTGTGCGAGAAGATAGATTATTGCATGCCCAAAGTTTTGCATGCTTTATTGGAAAGCCGATTCTGGGTTGAATCATTGTAAGAAATGTAATGAGAGTGATACGAGTAAGTTAAACGTAGAGATGGTACAATAAGACAGACGAAGGTTGCCCGGAAAACCTTTCGTTTTTTTTCCAATCAATCAACGTCTGCAGCATCTGTACATGTCTAAGTCCACAACATGACACATATGGTGGCACAAGGAGGTCAAACGCAGAAAAGACGGCATGATGATTCATCCATCGGATGCAAAAGCCTGGATGCACTTTGACCAACAATACCGTAAATTCCATGATTTTTTTTCCTGGTACAATATCTATGTCGATGGCTCTATTTATAGCCGACGACATAAATTAAATCCCGCTGCGAGCAAAAGACGACGTAAAGATCTTGTGTCGGCGGCTTCCATGAAGCCACCGAAATATACTAGGTTTGTTTCGGCGGCCTCTATACAGCCGCCGACAAAGACTGCGTCTAGGTGAGCTAGAATGGCCACCTGACAGTGTCTGTGTCTAGTTCTGTTAACGCCGCCGAGAAAAACAAATACATGGGCCACTTAACGGTCTCACTGTAGGACCCACACGGCAGAGCGTCGTCAACAGAAGCATGTTGTTAGGTTGTGTCACTATCGGCGGCTAACACGGCCTGCCGACATAGTAAGGCTGCTGGTGGTCGGCCCTAAACTGCTCAATTGTTGTCGGGTTTATTTAGGGCCGACGACATAGTTCGTCTATGACGTCGACGGACTTGTGTCGGCGGCCGGCCGACGACAAGACCCTGTGTCGGCGGCACTGTTCGCCTACACGGCCGTTTAGACCGTTTACACACCGTTTAAACGCTACTCAGTAGTCAGCTGTGTAGGCCGTTTAATCCGTATAATCCCGTTTAATCTGTTTTTTGGCCCGTTTAATTGGCCGTGTAGTCCGACTATTCGCTAAACGAAGAGTGGACGACTGTTTAGCGTTTACCGTTTAGGCTAACACTGGTCGGCGTTTTGTGTGGTCGTGTCGACGGCCTTAGCCGCGAACACATAGTGCGATTCCTGTAGTGTGGAGGCTAGCGGATGGGGTGGGAAGTGGTGTGGTCGAGGCTTCTAGATGGGAATGGGCGGCGGGGGAGGAGCGAGATATGTAACGAATGGCATTTGCGGGTAAATAATCACAAATATAGAGATATTGTTATTTTACCAACCTAAAAAAACTATAAAAGCCACCTGGGACATGCTTCTTGGGTCACAATACAATTTGGGTTTTTGGGAGCTTTTGGCTTGCTGGAAAGGGTTGCAAAAGCTAGTTGTTTGTTTTGGTTTTAGGCTTCTGATGGCTAGAAGCTGGATAGATGTTCAAACAAATTGGACCTTAGACTGCCAAAAGGTGAGAACATGTACATAGGGATTCTTATGTTGTGATTAGTACATGTGATTTGAATTGGTTTGCGTTGTTTTCCATGTTTTGAGACCTTTCCATGCTCCAATAAATATATGATGTACATGAAAGTTGTAAACAATTTCAAGACACACTTATTTAGTTTTATCACTTTGGTTCTAGTTTCTATGGTGTAATGTGATTGCATGCATACATGTTTGAATTCATGATGCATACACACAAAACAGAAGTACGGCCATACTTAATTTGTAATGTTCAAAATTGTTTGATACTTATGAGTGCATCAATGGATGCAGTCGTTGACGGCGACAGTAGTGGGACTATGTTAGGAGCGAGGGTCAAGGTGCAACACGATAAGTATGTCGCAAGATGGTTGGTCTCATGGTTGAGGATCACAAGGTCACCATAAAGGTTGTGTTGGTCTTTGCGAGTGCAAGTTTGGAGGCAGCAGTGGTCATTGAGGGGCACCATCTTAGGTTGGGAGAACAGATGTCTAGTATGGTCTAGATTATGCTGACAAGACAATTGTTATCGAACCCATGTAACATGGATGTCATCGAGAAGAACTTTAGGCATTTTAAAGTTTCTTGTTCTGTTGGAATGCTCAAAGGCGCGGAAATGGAGCAGTCAAGTCAAAGGGTTATGTATGGCCTATGTGGACTATGTAAAGCCCATGTTTAGGGCTGGTTATATAGCAAGTGGGCCGGGGTGAATGAATCCTAACCCATGATAGAATAGTTTAGATTCTAAACAACAAATCAACGGTGGAGGTTTGCTTAGTTGCTCTATGGGTATGTTTGGTTCGCAGATGTCGATTGCCCTACCAAATTTTGACACGTCCTCACAATTTCGCCACTGTTTGGTTTGCATCCCTTAATAGGCGTGCCAGCAAAAAAATTTGGCGTGTCATTAGAACTCAACTGCGAGCGATGCCATGGCAATGGTGGCCAAATCGGCTACCGAAGCCTTCTCGCCATTATGCCCTTGCGCTCGTGGCATGCTGGCCCACTGTCAATTGCACGAATGATGGAAACGTTCTTGTTAGTTAGCTTATTATTTGTAATTGATTTTAGACATCTGATTTATGTATATTATTTCATATAGTATTCAAATTGCATGTAATATATATAATAATTTCATATACTAAAGAGCCATGGTTTGTGAGTTATAGAAGTTTTTCCAAGCCCTATTTTTGCTGCATGGAATCTTTGTGATTTTTGACTCTCCTTGTCCAAACATTGGAGTGATGTAATTCATGTTGAAAATTTTTTCGTGGCATCCATAACTATCAACTGTCCAAATGAGAAGTTAGTAATAGGAATCCCGTTCTAGGAGCTATACATACATACATACATACATACATACATACATATGAGGTTTGTACAGAGTTCTTAGTGCAACAGATCTTGATATTGTCGTCCTATATTTTTTACTAGGTTTTATATATATGGGTATGATTTTTGTTGGGTAGCTACGTGAGTTCCTTATCTCATGATAGAGGAAAAAAACTTAAATTTAAATGTCATAGATTGAGAGAACTCATCTTTTAACTAATTAAGTTGCTTATGTGGTGACACCTACTTTTGCTTTGTAGTGAGCAATTGAGATTGTTCATATTTTTCTTTTTTATCTAAATTAACTTTGACTTCATTCTCTTTTTCTTGGGTTCACAAAACTGGAAGCACCCTACGAGAAACCCCATGATCATATGTAGTGTTGCATCGGAGTTTGGGCTGGGTTGTCTAGGCCGGTTCGAGCATGACCCGAAAAAGATAGCCCAAAGCACGGCACGACTTGAGAAAAATGAGTAGGGCTGGGAAGACCCGAATAGCATGCCAGGCCGGGCCTAGAAACCAGGCACGATGGGCTGCTTGACCCAGCCCAACTGTCCTAGCACGACTCAGTAATTTTAGTATTTCGTGATGTTTCGATGGTCGGATGGATTTCTGTTCAACACGAAAGTAGTAGATAATTTTGATGCACATCATTTGAGCAACATATGAATTCATAAAAAATATTTTCCTCACTGCCTGCTTTAGGACGAACGGCACAATGCTTAGTAATTCGCCTTTTTTGAGGTCTTCCGCTGTTTAGATGAATTTCGGTTGAACACGAAAGGTGTGGAGAATTTTGAGGTGCATCTTTTTAATGTAGGCATTGTTTTCATTTAAGCAACACATGAATTTATAAAAAATAATCTTGTATGTTGTTTTATCACTCGTGCCGGGCTCGGGCCGGCTCGGCCCGAAGCCGTCCTAACATGCTTTTGGGCTGTGCCAATCCTAGATTTTTGCACCCAGTGAAAAATGTCACGGCATGACCCGAAGTGCTGACCGGGCCACGTTGACCAATTTTGCGCCATCCCGAGGCATGACGGGCCCGGGCCTGGGCCGTGCTGACACGGCACGGTCCAATTCCTAGCACTAATCATATGATGTACAAATTTTTATTGGTGCATTTATTACAAGGGTATGTGTTACTTGCGTTTCTATTGCATGTTTTGATTAGCCTTTGTTCTTGATAGCTTCCATACAAACAAAATTAATACTTTGTGATATTTCTTGATTGGCCAGAATTCTTAAGGGCTCCTATAGCTATTGAAGGAAATGTTCGATATCTGAGTTCGATTTGGGACGCGTTGTCGTAGAAAATGTCTAAGTTCCAAGTATTCAAACTCTGGTAAGCTATCATTTTGATATTGTAAATTTTGGCATAACCATAATACTTGAGCCACTTTAAATTAATAATTATAGAAATAAATATTCCATCTATACGTGTATGAAATAATCGATCCAGCATATTTGTAATATGTGCTGTGCGAGCATGACATATTCCATTCTACGTGATGTCAACTGTCCATTTGCAAGCAACAAATGGTGTATGTACGTTCAATATGTACCATGTAGTAAAGAATTTCGATCCATTATTTCGTTATCGTGGAACAGGTTTTCTGTCATATAATTGTTGAGTGAATATTTTAATCCAGGACTAGCACATGTTGCTAATCATACTGGTTGCGCTTGTTTGGTTTGGCCGGATAAGTACACGTCACGAATCCTTAGACCAAGGTGACTACCTCCACCACAATCCTCAATCCACAAAACCAACTGTAAGTGTCAAAACCTTGAAGGAGGTATCGGTGTTAACAGAAGGAACTAATGAATCGCCTTGTATCGTTACTTGGTCTAGACTCCTAAGAAAGAGCTAAGACAGAAAAGTATTACAAGGCTTATGGGTAAAGTGTGCTACACTTTACAGAGTTTAAAACTATCATCATAGCCATTCCCATGGTCATGGGAAGGAGGAAGGTCTGGGACTAGCATTGATCTCTAGAAATAGCAATCGATTGTCAGTGGATCCTGGTGAAGCCAGGGTTGCGACAGAAGTTGGTATCAGAGCCAGTCCGATGCTTGAAAATGTAGCTAGTCAGCCTCTAAAACTTAAGGATTTATTTTCATTAATAAAAATTATTATTTAAGCTTCTTTGCTACTATCTGATCTTTCCAAAGTCTAGTATATCTCTACTAGCTAGGAATTTTTTGCTATCACTCTTTCCTACTCACCTTCTAAATTTCATTTTATCCTTTCCTATTCTTCTACCTTACAAAGTTTTATTCTATCCACCCCCAAATTCAAAGTTTAGTCATTAGACCTAATTTGTTCCAGAAGAAGTTATATTGTTACCAACACCATCATCGAAGAGGAAGAGACAGTCGCCGAAGAAAAGAAGAAACGGAATACTACTTGATGAAGAACCATTACTTATATATTTTTGTGGAGTATACCGTATCAACTTTTAGCTTTCTCTGTGAGATACGGATATTCATTAACTAGGTTAATAGTTGTCTAGTTATTTAGTAGTAAATGGTTTGGTGTATTGCTTTGCTTTTAATTACTTTGTGCAACTAAAAGAAGATCGAAGGAAGGTTACGCAAGACCCGCCACTACAATCAAACATTGAAGGAGGACAATGTACGAGGACCGAAGTAAGTTGAAAAATGTTTTTTGCGATAAAGAAGAAAAAGGAATTTGAAAAAAAGACTAAAAAAATGTAAGATCCAGTATTTTTTCGTACAGTCCGTACACTTTCAAAAAAATAAAATTGTTTTATTTGGTTTTAAAAAAGTTTAGTTATTCACTAAATAAACTTTAATGCTCCCTATCTATGGAGAATCTACTTTCTTCACATACTTGTGCAAACAGGGCATAGAGCCTGGCTTATATAGGCTCCATAGAGTTTCAACGGATAGTTTGTACATGGCCCGCTCTGAATGCGTTGCCTGTCTCTCCATCGGTGCCACAGCGCAAAAGGTGGCAGCCACTGTGTGGCAATTATATTTCTTATAACTGTTACCTGAAAGAGGCATGACCCGCTCTGCATGCGTTGCCTCTCTCTCCATAGGTGTCTCAGCGCAAAAGGTTGCAGGCATTGTGGCAATTATATATCTCTTACAACTGTTACTTGAAAGCGATATGACTCGCTCTGCATGTGCTGCCGCTCTCTCCGTCGGTGCTGCACCACAAAAGCGGACAGCCACTGTGGCAAGTATATCTCCTAAAACTATTACCTGAAAGCGACATGACCCGGCACACTAAGGCATCTTAGAAGTAAGCACGGCTCACGACTATAAGTTATGATACGTGTGCCATAAAAGCCATTGTCGATGTCTTTGATGCTAGATTCGGGTGCGCATGAATGCAGTGTTACGTTAGCATGCAAAGTATATGACACCTGTATTTGTACCCTCTAAATTGTGTAATGAAACTATACTCTGTGTTTTTAAGATTCACGTAATACATTTTTGCGTAAATGATTCAAATAAATGTAATAATCCAAAATAATGCTACCTCTTTTTCAGATTTACATTAAATATTACAACATTTTATAAGGTAATTAGAGTGCAATTTAAAACTAGACATCAAACAACTAATTTACTTAAAACACACTCCATTCAATCTCATCACTATCAGAAACAGTGTATGGCAGCTTTTGTCTCCTCATGTTGTCACATCTCTCTCAAAAACACTGGATTCCAACTTTTGCCTCGTGCTGTCACGTCGCTTTTGCAAACAGTGAATGTCGGCTTTTGCTCGGTCATTTAACAATCAACTAAAGGTCATAGGGGTCAAAACTAACGGCAATGACAAAAACGAAATGGAGCATTAAAAAGTGATAGACAAAATAAGAAGTCCGACTACATGGTGCCAAATGTCGTATTGCACAAGTTTCTGGTGGCATAAACAAAATTTTTACTAAAATTGGCTGCGTCAAAGATACCTGCACATGCCTACCATTTCGAAAAAAATATACTTCTACAAATCCTATTCGTTATTTATGCATATTCCATGTACAAATGTTTTTCCTATCACTACTGCATTGCTAAATTTATATTTGTGATGCACACAAATTTCGCAACTAGAACGTGGGGGAAAACACATTTACGGACGTTCCAGTGTATTTATCAAAAATACACAAAAGAAAGGGAGAACGTTGATATTTCATTAATGATCAATGAAACACTTGTTCGCATAGTTTTATGCTTCGTAGCCATGCTGGTTGGCCATCTTGGTTGACGATTGTGATATTCTTGTATCCTGGGACTTCGAAAGGACACCCAGTTAATTACATCTGCGCGTGGATACGCGGAACACCTCCGATTAAGCCGCGGAGTTGTCTTCTTTTTCTCTTTGTCTTTGTGTTTCACCGTGCGGATGATGGATGGAGCTGAAGGTGGCGATGGTAGAATACACGGGGTAGCGGTGCCTACGTAGTGCCTAGCACAGCCGTTGACACTTGGCTATGCCCGCCCACGTCGTTTGAACTTTTCTCGCCAATCTTCGTGCTGATGTAGTTGACCTTGAGGGAATGCACGGTTAGCACTCGGCTTGGAATTGAAGTAGACAACTTGTTAGCGTCTTTGGAGATATTCCGGCACGTGTAGGGTTAGATGTGGACTTTGACGGTATGATCATCATCGTCTTGATATTTATTGGAGCTTCCTTCTCCAAACGAAAAGTTCATCGTTAGGAGGTATATTGGCACTATGGAATTCGGATCTCCACGATACCGTAGGCCATCATGGTCTTGTTCGCTTTCGAGGCCGAGTTAGAACGGAACGGTATTCCGTTATAGTCAATGTGTTGGTTGATCCCGCCGGTGTTGACGGAGTCATTGAAAAAGGTTGCAGAACGACACCCGTTATCGTTAACAGAGTTGCTATCGAACGACATTCAGTTTCTTCTAGCGGAACAGCTTCCCGCTAAAAAAAACTCCACAAACAGGGTTTGAGAATGATCGAGGGAGAATCTCCCTAGCGGAACGTGATTCCACTAAGGAAAGGACGGGACAACATTTTATGTGACATCATTCACCATTCTTCTCGTTCAGCCTTGGATGGTTCATCATTTGAGTGACATCGTTTGCCGTCTTCAAGGTCGGTGGAGATGACAGTGCACGTCACCACATTGGGTGCTGGCCATCATGTAGGGGAAGACAAGGTGTACTCTAGGCGATACCTCGTCGATATTTGTCGTGGTTTGACCAGTTGGCGTTAGAAGAATTTTAACTCCAGGCCACTTGGGGATGATTTCTCCACTGTGAAAATCCATGTCTTTGGTTGTTTAATCGTCGGCGACGCTTGAGTCCTATATTTTTGGGTTAGCAACAAAACGTGCCTCCCCTTCAAGCTTCTTCTCCTATTCATAATAGAACAACCTGGTTACATTGGACTAGGTCTCTTAAATATAGAAATAACAAATTGACTTCTAATAGGACACTAAAACCTGACAAAAATAGATATTTGGGCTTGTCCTTGATTCAGACTCAACCCACCGACCTCCTGAAGTACACACGATCAGGACTCTTCATATCAATACTCACTCCCTCTGGACCAAGCTTGTCCTCAAACTTGAAGTCAGGAAAAGAACGACGAAGCTCCAATGCATCCACCCATGTGGCTGCCTCTTGAGGTTCTCCTGTCCAATGAACCAGAATTTAACGATGGCCAACGACGACAATAACGACGCACAACACACACCAAACTGGGCAGCCAAGTGCACGCTGTCAGTTATACTGAATGTTTGTTGACATATGACTCACACGGTGTTAGTTATATTGTCCTGTCCCTCTCCCTCCTGTCCTCCTTCTCCTCCACTTCTTCTCCTTGCCCTCGCCCATCGCGAGGTCCCTGAACACCAATGATCCCTTACTCTTCCTACCGGCGTCGACCTCTAGGTATACATCGTCGTTTGCCAGCACAGCTGCCTCCTCCTTGCCCCAATCGTCCAGCCCATTTTCGGGCACGCTGCCAACGCCGTCATCGCCATGCACGGGTGTTGGGGAGCAGGAGCGGTTCCAGCCCACACTGGCACCGGCGTCGTCGTTGCTGAGGTCGTCCTCGAGGTCGTCTTAGGGATGCTCCAGCTCGGGCGAGGGGTCCTAGGCGTCGAAGTCCATGAGCGGATTGCCGTCCTTGTCGATGTATCTGTAGAAGCAGATCGAGGGGCGGACTGGGGTAACGCGATGGGGAAGGGAGGCACAGTCGTGCAAGGAAGAAGTGGAGGTGAGACGCGGGGATGACGCCAGGGAGAGGAGGCGGCGACGGCGACGGTGGGGGAGTGAGGGGATTAGGGTTGGGAGCGCGTGGGGGGTGTTAAATGTTGGACCGTCTGATATAAGTAGGAGTAGATCAAACGGCTGAGAATGCAAGTTGGTGAAATCACCACCACCACCACAAGAGGCTTTATAATAGTAGAGACTATAAAGAATGTGTAGTTTGGAAATGGTTGCATGTAATGGTTACATGGAGCGCTACTTCAAACCATTACTTAATGGGGTTCAGAAGCTGAAAAGGTTTCAACCTAGACAAATATTACCATAACCTTTATGAAAGGCGCACATGAGTATTGAATATGGGATATCCTGTAGGTAAGATCTGGTGCACATTGATAAAATATAAGTGATGAGCCGGTTAGGTGGTCTTGGAGAAGACTATATCACCTTTATGTTTATGATGGACAAATTGTTATCCTCTGGTTCCTTGAATAGCATCATCGGTATCGATCAACAAGTACAACTTGATCGTGGAACTCTTTTACGATATGATGTTATTCTAAATGGGTCCCTGATCGTGTTATAACTTGAACCGTTATGATCCTAAGATCAGCACATGTATTGATTGATGATCATGTTCCCGGATCATAGATATGGAGTATCAAATCAATAATATGGACACATCTTAGAGAACATGGATAGTTAGACAGACCCACTTCTGAGTCGCTGTGAGATTGTTATCTCTTAAGTGCCATTAGCGTATAGTCTCAAGTGGTTCACTTATATGATCTTTAGATCTGAGATCATCGCTGATGCCCAGCATATGGGCTCGTATGCTTTTGTGTTATCAAATGCTACACCGTAACTAGGTAGCTATAAAGGTGACTACTGGGTATGCCAAGAAACATTGGGGTGTGATAATCAAGATGGAATTTACCCCTCCTACATAACAGGAGAGATGCCTCTGGGCCCCTTGGTGTGGATGCATAAGGAAGTTCGTGGCCATGACAATGTGATTAGAGAATCACATTATCTCCATGTATCCATTACATTGACGAGTGAAATGGTCGAGTCATCAACAAGGGTGCGCGCGCGCATCTTGCCTTAAGCTGACTAGTATTGCGTGACAAAGGGATCGGTATGTACGAGTGTATCAAAGGTTCAGCCGACGTTGCATTATGTGCATTTGGGGGTCAATACGTTCTGCTAGGGGCCACTGTTGAGCTGTGGATTGGAAAATCTGTTCCAGGTCCACTGCCGACTTGCACATGAACTTACAGGGTCACAGGCTTAAGGGGATTCGGAATTGTAACTACATAATTGTTCATTGTGTAAGTGGAAGCTATTAGGATATGCCAAATGAAAATTATGAGTCTCATATGATTGTGGGCTCATGTATAGCGCACATATGATGTGGATCTGGACCTAATTGGGCCTCTAGCGTAGTAAGCACTATATAAAGGGAGGTGGTGGAGAGGCCGGCATATGTCTGCGCGCAAGTTCTCCCTCTCCACCAAACCCTAGCCGTCATCTCTCCTAGGCCTCTATGCATCGATGCTAGCATGTTGTGCATGGACAGATTCCAATTCCTATATGTGTTGATACCATGGACAGATTCCCTCTCCAAGGCCTCTATGCTAGCACGCTGTGCTAGTCGATGCGAACCTGAGAAGGAGACGAAATTTGGTCGCGACAGATTCTTGGCGCGATGTTTTTTCATCCATTCCTGTTGTTCCAGAAAGAATTTCGGTGCGAGACTAGATGACTTGGAAAGATAATTTCGTTAGCTTTCCAACGCGTGGCGTAACGTCGAAAACAGAGCCTGGATCAGGAAGTTCGTGAATCCCAGCGAGATTGTAAAGCTCGTCGATGGCGGCCATGGTGTGGGGATCGGCCGTGGCGCACCTTGTGGGACGCTGAGGACTAATGAGGAGGATGCGATCGGATCGCAGTGCATGACAACTTTCGTACGACTACGTGCAGATCGGTGAACTGGCTTCATTGACTTGTCTTCCGCTGCACTACGTGTTGTACGATAATCTTGATCTGTAGTCAATTATTTGCAGGGTGTCCTGGGTTTCCGAAGTAGAATTTTGATTCGTTACTAGCATAGCAAGCCCGTGTTTCCCTTCAATTTATGCCTTATCTTTTGCTGAGGATGGCAAGCGGCTATCTCCTCTTTTGTATTTCGGCGTTGTTTTGCCGACTTGATCAAGCGAGGTACAATGTTTGTCCCTTTCGCTTGCTTGTTGTAGATTTATTTGAACTGGGGAGGTTTTGTTGATGAGTCGCCTGCCTTTGTGGACTACCTAATCCTCGTTGGCTTGATTGTTTTTGATTGGGCCCTTGTTCATGCTTCCTGGGTTGACAAGTAGCTTCGCAACAGTCAGAATTTGACCGACCAGGAAGCCTTGTGTCGGTGTAATAAATACCGGGGTACAAAGAGTCCTGAGAAGACAAGGCGGGCCCCATCGTCAAAGGGCGAGCAAGGCCCCAAAGACGTAGGCAAGCCCTCAACAAGACAAGGCGGGCCCCACGCGTCAAAGCGGGCGAAAGCAAGGCCCAGCACAGAGGCGAGCCCCTCAACAAGACAAGGCGGGCCCTACGCGGCATGAGGCGAAAGCAAGGCCCAGCCAGCGTGGCGAGCCCCTCGGAAGGCCAAGAGGGCCCCACGCGTCAGCGGGCGAGCAAGGCCCAGCCACGTGGGCGAGCCCCGGGAGGCCAAGAGGCCCCACGCGTCGGTGGGCGATCGGGCCCCAAGGCGTGGCGAGCCCCTCTCAAGACGAGGCGAAGGCCCCACGCGCCAAAGTGGGTGCGGGCGAGCCCCTCTCAAGACGAGGCGAGGGCCTCACGCGCCAAAGCCGGGCGTGGCGAGCCCTCTCAAGACGAGGCGAGGGCCCCACGCGCCAGTGTGTGCGTGGCGAGCCCCTCAAGACCAGCGAAGGCCCCACGCGTCGAGTGGGGCCCAGCGGCGAGGCGCAGAAGAGTCTTGGACGAAGGCTCCCCGCTGCGAAGGACGAAGCGCATTTAATGAGACATCACGCGCGATAGACAACAAGAAATGATTACCTTCTGATGACCCTGCAGTCTGGCGGCACATCATCGTGGGCGCAGAAGAATTGACCGCAGAGAGAAGGTTTGCTTGAGGAGGCCGCCTGTCGGGGAGGAGCGGCCCCACCCGCAGACTCACCGGTGTGTTCGCGGGTCGAGGCCACTTGCGGCACGCGAGGGCGGCGCCCTTGCGGCATGGGCAAATGCACGCTTTAAATCTTCTCTGTCGTGTCTTGTCGATTATCTTGAGAGTCTCAGATCTTGCCCCCCCTCGGCTCTCTCCGCCACCCAAAGCTTGTATAAAGGGGGGAGAGAGAGGGAGGGGGCACGTTACGTTAGGTGCGCACATTGCACAAGCATAGGTTCCAAACACACGCAGCTTCACAAGCACCTCAGTAAACACATTCCCATTCAACCACAATCGAAAAGAGCTAAGGCTCGGCAGAGTAGGGCATTACCCGAGGGTCCGAACTCGTAAATCTGCGAAGTCGCTCCTTATTGTGCCCGACGCTCAAATCGAACTGAGCTTGATCGAGTTGGCTAGCAGTCTAAAAATCTGACCAGGGGTGTGATCCGCAGTGGTTGAGCGGAGAACACGCCGTCACCTTGTCCCTCATATTTTCTATGTTTCTTCCTAGAGCGTTTATATTGATATGCCTAATGGGGTTGGCATATTGACGCATCTTCTAGCTATAGCTCTGAGTCTACCTAGGGGCGCGTCCGATATGGAGGATTCATCACCTTGAAGTGGCTTGAGCACTCGCCTTGCCGTCTTCAAGATCATTCATGTGGCGCGTGTTTCTTTGCTTCAGTGTGTGGGTCGCTCGGCTGCGAATACTCCTGATCATGGCCTTTTGCGGAATCTGTCTCTAAAAGCTTTAAGATAGGCATATCTTTTGTTGACCAGCAAGAGGTGAAAATGGAAAAGGCCATTTTATGTAGATGTTTGTCGTCTTATTTTCAAAGGGAAAAAGCCATCGAAAGAAAACAGAAGCTCACATATGCAATTAGGTGTGCATTATGAACTTATTCGGCACAAAAATTTGTTTTTGTTTTCAAGGGGAAAACCATCCAAAAAAACAGGTCCACGAGAAAGAATAATAAGGTGTTACTTGCCTTCTATGGGAAAAACCGTCTGAAGAAAAAATGTGTGGTATGCATACCTTCTCCTTGCAAGTGGGGGCATGGAACGAACCCCTTATTGATTGACGAGTTGATAGGCTCCTCCGTCATAAGCTTGTTCGATGACGTATGGGCCCTCCCACTTTGGCACGAATTTGCCCTTCGTCTTGTGCGTGACTACGATCGGGCGATGAAGTACGAGCACAGTTCACCTTTTCGGAAGGCGCGATGCTTGACGGGCAGGTCATAAGCTCGCACCATATTTTGCCGGTACATCTCAAGGTTTTGCACGGCGTTGAAACAGTGTTCTTCTGCGCTGTCCAACTCTTGGAATCAGAGTCGAACTTGCTTGTCGTTGGTGAGGACTTCATTTATGGCCACCAGAGAGATGGCAACTGCACTTTGAGTGGAAGAACAACTTCACTCCCATACACAAGCGAGTACAGGGTAGCTTGTGTTGGGGTATGGGCGATGACGCAGTACGCCTAGAGTGCTTCGAAGAGATGATCATGCCAATCATGCTTGTGCTTGGCCACTGTCTTTTTCAAGATCTTCCTGAGGGTCTTGTTAAATGCCTCGGCCATCCCGTTGGCTTGCGGATAGTAACCGGCAGAGTAGTACCATTTTATCTTGTATTTTTCCATGAACATGTAGATCTTGTGGGATTTGAATGCCTTGCCATTGTTCGAGGTAATGCGGTGTGGCACCCTGAAACGGTAGATAATGTGGCCCTTGTTTGCGATAGTTACGCTCAAAGAAAATAATCCGCAAGCGGACGGATATCGCTTGTAGTTTTCACCAGGAGTATTCCTAGAGTTATCGAATCCACGGGGAATGAGGGTTTAAAGAGACAATCCTCTATATCTTAATTATTTGAAATACCAGCCAGTCTAGGTAATGGGGGTTAGGATAAATAAAAAAGGACCGGTGACACACACACGATAAATATTCACACAAATAAAGAGAAAGCTACTCTAGCTAGATAGACAGTTGGGAGGACAATGAGACAAGCTTAATAAGTTCACAAAATTGTGTGATTCAGTTTATTAAGTGAGCTTGGTAATCTAACAGTGGTTCACTTGGTATTCGTCGTCGGAGCTCGGACATTCACTGGCACCCGCTATCCTAAATTGAAATTCCGAATGGTTATGATCATTCTGATAGGGCTCTACTGATCCAAAGCCGGACGATGTGGGTTACGCACGAGATACTTAGTATCTACGGATGGATAGGGCTGGCACCACCTACCACATATACGTGGGCCCGGGTGTAAACCGAGTTAGTCCTAGTCTCAGACACCACGTCTGCTACTATTTCTAATCAATCTTCCTTAGTACCAAAAAGAAGTTGATCTAGGTTCAATGCCTGGCTCTTACAGAATATGAGTGAGAACCTAAACCGATTTCGCATTTAATACAAGCTACCTAGAAGGCAAATCTACACAACTCATTTATGTAGATATACTCAGCTCAAATAAAGCTCAACACATAAGCAATGAATGAAGTGATCTCACTAATTGAAACAATTAGGAAATGGTACAAGAGCTATTACCCGAATTCCTGAAGACACTTCCGGAACTCCGAGCTTCAGCTGACTTGACTCTAACTCCCAACTACTACTAGACTAAGAGCTATTCTAATAAGTGGAATGAAGAGTGTTAAATGTGTTGTGTTCTTCTTGAAAGTGAGGTGTGGGGGTCCTTTTATAGTGTTCCGAAGCCAATGAGAGGGTGCCACGGCATGGGACACTTGTCATCTTGCCACCCTCCAAAGGGGAATCCGAGGAGCATCCAGGGGAGGTCAGCTGGCCTAGGTGGGTCGTCCGACCCACCTTTGCGCCATCTGGCCGTCAAATTTGGCTAGGATCCCTCTTTGATGGTGTAGATTAATCCCTTAAGCCGGTGGATCAAGTTGACATCCGCAAGCAAGGAATCCAAGGGAATCCTATGCTCATTTGTGAAGCAACCATGTCCATTCGATCAAACCGACTGCAATGGAGGGTGTAGATGTCTTCAATTTGTGCTTCTAAGCCACTTGAGAGAAGCTGGAGCCGGATTGGTGACGTGGCCAGGTCGGCCGGCCTAGGGTGGGTCGGCCGACCTGGCTTTTTGCTCGGTTTGGCTCTAATTCTTCCCATTTTGTACCTGTAGACCCAAAATTCACCAAAACTTGTGGAACTTTATTAGAAAAAATAAAATGTCAGTATAAACCTTGATTTTCCCTCCGAAATGCCGGAATTCCGAAATATGTTGATGTATAAAATTGGTGTTTATTTGACGTCAACAGCCCTCGAGAAAGTTGATGACTTGATCGCTTTTAACATCTCGAAGAGAGATGGCCTCCGCCCATTGGTGAAGTAGTTTGCAGCAACGAGCATGAAGTGATGCCCCCGGGGAAGACGGAGGGTCGATCTTGCCGATGACGTCGATCCCCCAGGCATCAAACGGTCAGGCGGGGTCCGACGGGTGTAATGGGACAGGAGGTTGATGTTTTAGGTTGCCATGATCTTGGCAATTATGGCAGTACTTGGACACCTTGATGCAGCTACCATGATGCCGGGCCAATAGTAGCAAGCCAGCCAGATGCTGTGATACATCTTCGAGTCAGTTTGATGCCCTCCACATATGCTATGATGAACTTCGTGGAGAACTTGTTCGGCCTCCTTTTTGTCAACACAGCGGAGGAGTACCTCCTGTCCATAGGACCGCATGTAGAGCACACCCGCTTGAAATATATATGATGGCAGCCGCCGTTGGAAACGATGACGTTCTACTGGGTCTTCTGGTTGAGTACCATGCTTGAAATAATCGAGAAAGGGTTTGCGCCAATCTGCTTCCACATCGTCTCGAGTGGTGACGGTGTAGACTTCTTGTTCGTCGGGGACGAGATCTAACACCGTGGGCAGGAGCCTCCTCTCCTCTATGGTCACATGCATAGGCGTGTCGTCAGGAATGACGAGTGCGGAGGCTAGCTTGGCTAGCGCGTCCGCTGCCACGTTTTTTGCTCCGCGGGATGTGTAAGTGTTCAACATGGTCGAACTTCTTCAAGAGTTGTTGTGCTTCGTTGGCTTGATGTACGATGAGTTGTGAGTCCTCGTGGACACGAATAGACCGTATGTCCATGGAGAGTGCCAGGAGAAGGCCAATGCCGAAAAGGCCAGATTCGCTTCATTGTTGCAAAGATTCTCTTGACGGCAATGAGAAGGAATGGTACAAGACATTGTCTTGGGGAGTTCGAAACACAAGCCTAGCACCGGCCCTTTGCGTGGAGTATCATCGGGCTCAGTCTAGGTGTGCGAGGCTCCATCAAAATAGTGCTCCCACGGGGCTTCGGGTTCGGCGCTCAAGACCTCCTCATTAGGCAAGTTGGTGATGAGAGGAGAATCGTCGGGAACAGGGTGCGCTGCGAGGAACTCAGCCAACGCTTGTCCCTTTATCGTCGTCTGGTTGACGAAGGTGATGTCAAACTCCATAGTGCTCAACACCCATTATCCAAGCTGACCGACGAGCGCGGGCTGGCTCAGCATGTACTTTACGGGATCCACCCCAGCAAGTAGGTGGATTTGGTGGGACAACATGTAATGTCGTAGTTTCTTCAATGAGAAGATCAGAGCAAGGAACATTTTTTCAATTGGTGAGTACTTGTGCTTCGCTCCAACCATTGTGCGGCTGAGGTAGTAGCAGGCCACCTCCGTTCCCTCATCGTTATTTTGAGGTAGCAAAGCACCCAGTGATGTGGGCAATGCTGCAATGTACAGGATGAGGGGGCATGTCGATGATGGCCTTGATATCCTTCGGCTTCATTTTGATTCCTCGATGTCTCACGACAAAGCCAAGGAAAATGCTTGATTGCACGGCAAAGGCGCACTTGAGTGGATTCATCTTGAGTTGATGACGTCGAAGGTGTTCAAACACCATGCGCAAGTCATCTCGATGCCGCATGCGGTCCTTGGTCTTCACGACCAGATCATCGATGTAGCATTCCACGGAGTGGTGGATGAGATCTCCAAGAATGCACGTCATGGCCCTTCGGTACGTCGCTACTGCATTTTGAAGACCAAACGGCATTACAGTGTAGTAATACGTATGTCTCGTTGTTCGGAAGGCGGTGTCGATGGCGTTGTTTGGGTCCATCTGGATTTGATTGTAGCCAGACGACCCGTGCATAAATGACAGGGCGCCAAATCCAGTGGTGGCATCTACGGCCATCTTCGTTATTGGGAACGGGAAGTCGTCCTTTGGGTTTGCACGGTTCAAGTCGCAGAAGTTGGCGCAGACTCGAACTTGCCCATTATTCTTGTCCACGGCGACATGTTGGCTAACCACCATGGGTACTGCACCTCTTTGATGAAGCCAACGGTGATGAGCCGATCCACCTCGGCGATGACTTGGTACTCGAACTCAGGACGCATGCGGCGAGGTAGTTGTTTGATGGGCCGGAATTGTGGGTCGATCGCCAGCTTGTGTTTGGCAACGCAGGGATCGAGGCCCAGCATCGCTTTGCAAGTCCACGCGAAGCAATCTCGAAATTCCATCAAGAATTTTTGGTAGTCCCCCCTTTCTTCGTTTGTGAGAGAAGCGCTCACGAAAGTCGGGCGTGGATCGTCTTCCGTGCCCAGGTTAATCTCGACAAACTCATCAATGATGGGTTGACCGCCGTCTTCGAGATGTTTAAGTGCCATCATTGTCTCCACCACCTCCAGCTCGATAGGTTCATCGATTAGGAGGCATTGTTGGTCATGGCGTTGAGTGCTGATAGACGTAGTCAAACAAGGGGCTTGGTTGGCGGTGCCGACATCTCCTTCTCGGGGCGTGGGGCTCCCGAAAACTCGAATCGTAGCTTGTTGGAATGAAGTGGCGGCATTTGGGAAGACCAAACGGGGACGGTCTCAGTGTAGGAATGATAGCATAGGTACAGTAGGCGACTTGCTCGTAGTAGTAGTCGATGAACACTTCATGTTCGTCTACCAATTCCTCGTCTTTGATGTATCCCAATCCGTAGAATTTTGACGCTTCTTTCCTTGTTTCATGAATTTTTCCACTTGTTCCCACCACTTTTCGCAGATGGAGGGGGGAGGAGGCATTCTATTATTGCCCTTTAGTGTAATCCCGTCCTTTTGCAGCATGTGCACCAGCCGAGGGTCAACCTTGATGGTGCCCACGGTAACTTCTTCTTCAACGCGAAAGAGGTTGTGGAGCTGAAACACCACATCGTATTCCCGATATGGGGGAGACTTGCAAAAGATTATGGGTGGTGACGGCTTGTATTGCCCACGGATCACCCAGACGTCGAGCAGAATAGCCACCGAGATGTATAGAGATGGAGGTTGCATGATCTGCGTGATCATAATTAGTCTCCTCCTCGAATTCGGTGATCATCTTTTTAACCATGCCATCCACCATAATTTTTGGTTTCGGGTTTGTTCGGTCTAGAAGTGTGAGAATAGGTTTTGAATGTGCCGATGTTGTTGTAGAGGCATGAGAATTGGTGGGCGGTGTTGTCCCAACGCAAGTGGAGTTGATGTGGTGGTGTAAACATGAGGGGGTGGTACCGCCCTCATAGAAGTCAGTCTTGATGACAAGACACCACTACCAAAGGGTTGGCTTCCCCCAAGCATGATTGGGCGTCGAAAATTTGTAGTTGGTGTGGCCGTGCAACAAAGAACCCCAGTGACCAAAACCGCGTTTGAAGCCACCTCGTTGACTCTTGGAGGTGTCCCTCGACAATGGAGTGTGTAGTAGGGTGGAGGCGCACCAGACTTGACCACGACGTCGGCTGCTAGAGTGGACCACCCTTGATGATTTTCCCCGGTTTGCACTGGGAAGAAGTATTTCGCGTCAGTGTGGTACACCTTTTGCATGAGGTATGGAGAAGGGTCGCCGGAAATGCGTTGTTGTGTGCCGTCATTGTCAAGAAACTTTAGGCATTGGTGCAGAATTCACGGAACCACACGGTACTTGTGTAGCCACGGCCTCTCGAGTAAAGCCGAGTACGAGGTAGGCGCGTCGATGACGAAGAACCTAACTTTGAAGAGAAAGGTTTCCATTTAGTTATTTAAGGTGCTGGCTCCCGGTGTTGTCTTATCGTGGTTATCAGAACCACAAATAACAATCTCGGTTGGTTCAAGGTCATCGGTCGTATAGCCGGTCCACGTTAGGCTCTGCAATGTTAGAATGCTGATGGCGGAACCAGGGTCGATGCGAATCCTTCGTAGATGTACTTTCTCTATGTTGCCCTCGATGTAGAGTGGACGATTATGGTTGTCATCCATCAAAATGTTGTCATCTTTAGTGAATTGTCGTTGAGACGGTGTCTATCCATAGACACCTTCTATCTTTGTGGCTCCAGCAGAGCCTTGACGAGAGCCTCACAAAGTTGGTGGCACATTACAAGGGCCTCGTACACACTAAGCAGTGCTGTGATTCGCTTGAGATGGACGATAACGTTGTAATCAAGATCATCCATCTGCCCTTTGCCTTTGCTGATGGGTGCGGGAGTCGCTACTTGTTGAATTGACATCTGTTGCACGCAAGACTAGTCTAGCTTCAGTGGTTTCTCTTTGGGTGTTGGGTTTGGCATTACCTTTCTCGACGCAATTTGATGTTGGCCTCGCTGGGTTGCTTATCATCAAAGTTCTCGCCGCGGAATACCTCATGCTCCTCGGTCGTGAGGATATGCTTGGTATCGGAGCCATCCATTTGTTGCATGTCGGCCATGTTGCACGGTGCGAGGTTTAATGTCCATTAAGAAGATTCTTCGGTTTCATCATTTTTCTCCACCCATCTCCACACCTTTGGATTGTATTGCTCCAATGTGGGAAGGATACGTGGAATGGGTGGGAACGCTTCATCTCATTGAATTTATGGTGAAATCGAGGAGGTGACCAGCGACTCGGGTCTGACTACTTCCTTGTTGATGGAGAATTATGCATCGAAACCGAAATATGCCAGTGTCGAGGAACGTGCCTTCTCGGTGGTGCAAGGCGTTGGACAGTGGTTCATGAAGTCGATGATTGGTCATCATGGACTTGTGGACGGGTCGATGAAGATGTTGTTGGCGACGAGGGTGGTTTAGCCGCTAGTTGATGTTGGGTTTGATCGAATGGTAGCAAATAGCCATCGTTTTCATACCTCATCAGGGAGAATTCAGAGTGCACCGTCACAACATTGACGGCATGTTAGTCGGGGTTGATGGTGCTCAGGTCAAGGTTGATCTTCTTTTCGTCGATTGCCCTTTGCAGCAAGTCTTTGAAGCTAAATCAATCTTGTGTAACCTGACCGACATATCGATGGTACAGCCAGTACAACGGGTTGTCAGTCGTGCCCACCTTCTCCGGAAACCACGGTTCAGTGAGCTTGAGGCTGTCGTGCTCCATGATTTGGTCGAGCATATCCTTTACCAATTCACGCTTGAAGATATATTGCTTCTTCATCAATTTTTGAATCGTTGGTCGTGACAGACGTGTGCGAGCTTGATTTTCTTGCCTCCCAGCACCGACACATTGCCTTGTATTGACGTAGAAACGAGTCGTGTATTGTTCGACTAGGCGGTTTTCTTTGGCTTGTTCTCGGCACTGTTCGGTTTAGAAGCAGCACCAAACTGCAGGGACAAGCCAGCGAAGCCAGCGTTCTTCTACAGCTCCATGATCTTTGTAGCCTTCGCGAACTCGATCTTCGTAGCGGCGACGGCCGAGCTTAGAGAGCTGAAATCCTTTGGCTTTCACCGGGAAACTTCGAGCGACCAGTGATTCAACATGCCGTCGACACACACATCGATGGTGTCTTCAACGTGCATTGCCCGTGTGTTGACGCGGAAAAGTGGTTTCCCGGCGCCAACTACAGCCGAACAACAGGGGATCGGGCTTTCCGAGGACGTGCCAGCCGATTTGACCTTTTGCAATCGGCAAGGTTTCAAATAGGCAAGATACCGGCGAAGCAACGAAGATTTACCGATAGCTTGAAGATAAACCGATGATGGGCTTAACGATGAGACGTCGAGCCGATGGAGCAGGATGGAACCTAACACCTCCGGCGGACGGCGATGCGCAGCGATGCCGCCGAGAGATAGTATTCCGATGCCGACGGTGAGGAGATCGGACTGAACCGAGGCAGTCCCTATTTAGGGAGTTGACGGCGAAAAGATCAATCTTAGTCGAGACAGTAGACGCCGGCATGTACTTTGAAAACCGATACGAGCGGATCGATCGGATTCATAGCACAAGGATAAAAGGTAGACGAAATAGTAGATGTATTATTGATTGAAGAGAGATAGATCCTTTACATGCTGCACGGCAGATCTTATTTATACTAAAGACGCACCAGCTAATCCGGTAACTTAACATGGACCCTATCTCTTAGTTACCTAAAATAACTAACCCGACTAGACTTGACGTGCAAGGCACGGATACAAACTGATTTAATAATATTACTAAATATATAATAACCGACATGAATCTTCTAGGCCTGTTTGATCTCCACGTAATGCCTCCATGGCTAATCACGTATACTGGTGGTTTGATTTAAATCTGATTATGAATCTTCCAGGCAGCTTGATAGCCTCACGTGGCATGCCCTTTCTTGATTTGATCTCCAAATCCAACCGAATCATCCATATATCCCGTGCAATACCGATCGGTTCTCTAGCTTCCCGTTATATACATATACGTATGTATATAATTTATCTTAGCCATATTAGTACGCCATGTACTAATATTTTCCTGTGTATAAATGCATGGCTGATTACCTAGCTTAAACATAATCGGCTATCTTATCATGATCAGCTATTAGCTAGCACATGTCAGTGTACATATAAGCCGATTCATGCCTCCATTAACGTACATACAAAAGCCGATTGTATCATATGTGACGGCGTGTTCACCGCTTAACCACTGCGGATCACACCCCTAGTCAGATTTTTAGTCTGCTAGCCAACTCGATCAAGCTCGGTTCGATTTGAGCGTCGGGCACAACAAGGAGCGACTCGCAGATTTACCCAGGTTCGGACCCCCTCGCGGGTAATAGTCCAACTCCTGCTGAGTCTTAGCTCTTTTCTGATTGTGGTTGAATGAGAATGTGTTTACAGGGTGCTTGTGAACTGCGTGTGCTTGGAACCTATGCTTGTGCAACGTACCCTCTTCCCTCTCTCTCCTCTCCTTTTATACAAGCTTTGAACTGGCGGAGAGAGCCGAGGGGGGTAGGCAGTACAGTACTCTCAGTACACTGACAAGACACGACAGAAGAGACGAAACGTGTCGCCGCCACGCCATACAAGCGCCAAGACTCAAGTGCCGCCCGCCAGGCCACCCCACCGCCTGACAAATACACCGGTGAGGCTGCGGGGGGGCCCACCGCTCCTCCCGACGTGGGCGGCCTCCTCAAGCAAACCTTCTCTCTGCGGTCAATTCTTCATACCCACGGCGATGCCGCCAGACACGCAAGGGTCATCAGAAGCGGTAATCATTTCTTCACCGTCCATCCGCGTGATGCGCGACAATGCGCTTCGTCGCCGCCGCGGGGAGCCTTCGTCCGGAAGACTCTTCGAACGTTCCACCACGCTGGCCCCACCCGACGCGTGGGGCCCTCGCTGGTCTTCGAGAGGGGCTCGCCCGCGCACCGCCGCGCGGGGCCCTCGCCGTCTTCGAGAGGACTCGCCCACGCACCCGCCGCACGCGGGCCCGCCTTTGGCCTCCCGAGGGCTCGCCCACGCCACTGGGCCCGACGCCCCGACGTGTGGGGCCCGCCTTGAGCCGAGGGGCTCGCCCACGCGTTGGGGCCTTGCTCGCCCGCCTGACGCGTGGGGCCCGCCTTGTCGTTTCGGGGCTCTTTGTACCCCGGTATTTATTACACCGACAGTAGCCCCGGTCCACCATGATACACTAACCGTCACAGACACTTTTCCGCTTTCTTGCGGCGGCAGACGACCGTGGGGCCCACCACCCGTGGCGCCCGACGCCGATTCTCCACCTGCACACGATCTTCCTTGGGGAACTACGCCTCTTTTCGCGGGAAACCCAAAACGCGCGGGGCAATGATCGCGCGCCGCCGTGAAGCGGAATCCAAACCGTCGTGCTCGCGCCCCACGCCTATAAATACTTCTCTCAGCGCTGTGGCCAATCCTTCCGCACGCTAAGTCTTCACAAACTGCCAATTGCCTCCTTCGCTGTCACCACAGAGCCTTCTTTCTCTTCGTCAACTTCTCCACTGCTTTCCAATGGCGCCCAAACGCAGCAAGGATCGCCGTGAAGCGCGCCGTCGGGGCAGGTTTTCCCACCTCCGCCGACGAAGACGCAGCGAGGCGGCTTCAAGTGTTCGTGCCGCCAACCGCCGCCTGCCCGCCCGTCACCATGGCGCCGAGCCTCGCGACGGGAGATTATCACCTTCGTCTGGCGGCGCCAAGGGGCTCATCCCGCCGTACTCTGAATTTTTCTTGGGGTGCTCGCTTTCTACGAGATCCAGCGGTGCACCTTCCGCCTAACTCCATTATTGCGCTGGCCATCTTCGCCCACCTCGCGAGATGTTCGTGGGGCGATGTTAAGCCCCACTCTGGCGCCGGCTCTTAGTTACACGCGAGGCCGCGCCGAAGCGGACCATCGGGAGTCTGCTACTTCACGCCCGCTAAACCGCCGGTTCATTCTGTCGTGTCCAAGTCCAACTGGAAGGACTGGCACCGACAATGGCTGTACGTGGAGGACTCCAGCGGCTGCGACGATCTTTCTCTCCCCGAGGGTCCTGCGGAGCCCACCGCTAATTGGGGGGCTGCGCCCGACGGCTCAGCAGAGCTGGATTTGATGTCGGCGCGCGCGATCGCCGATCTTCGCCATCGGGCTCACCGAACCTCGTCGCGGCGGATTTTTTGCGCCGACCGCCCGCTCGCGTGATGAGGACTCGCCCTTTGGATGTACTATGGCGACAACGATGGAGTCCGCCGCCCCGGTTTGTGAGTGTTCTTTAGTCTTTGGGTCTCTTGCCTTTCTTGGAATCTTTTTGCTTGCCGACCTTACGGCTTCCTTTTGTTGCTTCGCCACCGCAGGAACGTGCGACGACGTGCTCGGATCGGGTGGCGGGACTATCGCCCCGCCAACCGGGCCGCACTTCACGCTCGCAGCATCCTCCCCTGCGCGATCGATCCACGGAGCGCAACCAACACTTGCGTCGCTGCCCCTACGGAGGTCTCTCGTCTCGCGTCCAAGTGGCACGGGGCCACTACAGATCCATGATCCGCCTCCGGCGATCGCTTAAGCTTCATGTCGCCGCTACCTCCGCCGTGGCGATCGACTCGACCGCGTTTCGGAAGCGCCACCATCTCGCCAGGACGATTAACGAAGAGGAGGGAGAGACGAGCCCAAAGAGGGCCCGCCTCAATCTCGAAGCTTCGCCACCGCCGCCCTCCAGCTGGGGCCCGCACAGCAATCGCCGCCGCTCGCCACGGGCGAGCGCGGCGACTCTTCAGAACCGGCGCCGCCGCGCCGCTTTCTTCCGCTTCTACGCCGACGCTCCTGCGCGGCGCTTCGCACCGGGCGCCACTTCGCGCCATATTGCTGCCGGACGGCGGTGACCGCGATCACGCCACCATCGCCTCCGCAGATCAGCGACTTGAGCTCCCCTTCACTTTCGCTTCGGGGTGCACCGCTTGGTCGGCTTTCCTGCGCTTACGCACATTTCGCGACAGGGTTAGTATGCTACGATTTTGCATACCAACCTGCTTTGTCCTTCTTGGAACAGGCGGACGCCGGGCATCGGGCTCCGCTCCGCACGACTTGCCGCCTCACCGCCCGCCGCTCCTTCGACGGAGGTCGCTCATGAGGCGGAGAGTTCGCCGGCCAGAGCCGAGAACCTTCGCCACCGCGCGTCCGCTGGGACCGCCGCCATCTCGCCGTGACCGCCGACGAGGGCGCTTTTTGAGGCGCTTTACCCTCTCCCGCACTGGGCAACGCGGAGGAAGCCCTTGCTGGCGGGCGATCCGCGGGCGAAGCCGCGGGCGGGCCTTGCCAAGAAACCGCCGTGAAGCGGCGATGACCCGAGGCCGCGGCAGCCTGCCGCCATCGCCGCCGCCAAGCGATCAAGACTCCGCCGAACACTTCGAAGCGCCCAACTCGCCGACATGCTTTGCGCCGCTTACCACGGCTTCGGACGCCCTGCATCCATCTGGCGTTATTTTGTATTCTCATTGAGGAGACGGCCGCAAGAAGATGTTGGCGCCGTGGAACGAGCCGCCAAGCCTCGCGCGGTCTTCCGGTGGCGCCGCGACGCGGAGATCGAAGACGGTCGCCAAGGCGCTTTGAAGCAAATGGTTCATCTTGGGCAATCGTCTTGCTCAAGACGCCGCGTTGATCTCGACGCCGCCACCGGGATCCTTCGCCACCGGATCGATTGAGCAAAGCGCTGGTTGACACCGCCACCGCCGCAGATCCATGATGGGCGGCGCCGCTCCGCGGAAGATTTAAGACGAGGAGGAGTAGCTAAACTCCCTGCCTATTTTGTCTTGTAAACGCGCCTATCAATGCAAACAAACTTTTGCTCTTTTGTTGTGAGTCTCACTTGAACTTCGCACAATTTTAACTTGCGAAATTGAATGGGCACCGACCGCCAAAGGCTTTAGATCAATGTTCTCGCCGCAAGTGAGCGCTGTTTCCTTAGGCATCTGGTTACTTCAACCCTTATGGCCTCTCGCAACCCGACTTAAACATTACGTGGCGAAGCGCTTAGCTTCCGGAAGTGGTCTAGTCGCGGTGCATTGTTGGCGTATTGCCTGAGACCGAGCCGACACACGAGCTAGAACCCGCCTTCCGGCCGCTTCGCCGCACCAACAGAAGTTATAAGCGCTTGTTTTGCAACTAAGGGCCATCACCATAAGTACTTTCGCTACCGACTTTTCGTAATGCTTTCTAACGACCTTTTAAGGCTAAGCCGTTGATCGCCCAAATGCTTTAGAGCGAGCTTTACTGAAAGTGAGCGCTTTCCTCGTGCATCCGTTACTTCAACCCTTATGGACTCTTTGCAAACCGACCCTAGACATCGCGTGGCGAGCACTTAGCTTCCGGAAGTGGTCTAGTCATTTGTGCCATTGTTGGCATTGCCTAGACCGAGCCGACACACCAGCTAGAACCCCTTCGTCCGTCCGCCCGCCCAACCGCAAGTCGAGGCGTTAGATCTCTGAACTAAGGGCCATCTCGCCTTAAGTACTTTTTTCGCTACCATCCTTCAATGTAATGCTTTCTAACAGACTTGAGGCGAAAAAAAACAGATGCCCACAAGGAGACATAACTTATCTCTTATTGAAGATGGCTTTGTACAATGCAGCCCCGAGGCGAAGCGCGAAGGAAGAAGACTGCCTCGGCTCAAAGGAAGGCCAAAAAGCTTCGAACTGCTACTCACGGTAGAACTTCCTCACCGCCGACGCTCCAAGTGTTCGCCAATTCGCGACCATCCTCGAATCGAGCTCGACCGAGCTCAAGGGAGATCGAGACCACCTTGAAGGGCCCTCCCATTGGGGAGACAGTTTGTTGCGCCCGCTGCGCTTGGATTTTATGCAGAACGAGGTCGCCCATCGCCAAGTTGTTCACACACACCCGCCTTGCTTGAGAACGGCGCAGCACCGCCGATACTTGGCGGCCTTGATCGCCGCCTGCCTCGGATCTCCTCCAGAGATTCACTTCGCCCCGACGCCGGTCGTGGTCTTTGTTCACGAACGCCGCCACCTTGGGGAGTCAAGGCGAGCTCGATGGGAGCACCGCCTCGAGCCATACACCAGAAGAAAGGGGTCTCGCCGGTGGCTCTGTAGGAGTTGTCCGCAATACCCACAACACAAATGGGGACTTCTTCGCCCAAATTGCCACGCTTCTCCAGCGATCGAACGCCTTTGTCTTGAGCCCTTCAAGATTTCCGTCACCGCTTCCACTTGCCCATTGCTCTTCGGATGCGCCGCGGAGGCAAAGCACGCTTGGTACCCAACTCTTCACACCGCCTTGGAAATCGGCGCTTTTGAACCGAAGCGCCGTTGTCGCGATGATTCTGCTGGCGACACCGAACCGGACGAAGATGCTGTTCATAAACTTGATAGCCGCTGCGGATGTGATCGCCGGATCGGCGAGGCTTCAACCCACTTAGTGAACTTGTCGATGGCGGCGAGCGGATGTTTGTAACCTCTCGTCGCCTCGCATGAACGGGCCTGTAATGTCCAAATTTCGGCATCGCGAACGGCTAGGGAGAGCGGAATGGTTTGCGGCTACTGGGCGGTCGGTGGATCGCTTAGCATGAAATTGGCACGCTTCGCATCTCCTCACCACGAAGGCATCACGGAGGCGAGAGGCCAATAAAGCCGTGGCGGAAAGTTTTCCCAACCAACGCCTGGCCCTCCAATGGCTCCCGCGACATGC
The DNA here is from genome assembly GCA_036346415.1 of Raddia guianensis. Lineage (NCBI taxonomy): Eukaryota > Viridiplantae > Streptophyta > Magnoliopsida > Poales > Poaceae > Raddia > Raddia guianensis. The sequence continues at coordinate 9,136,348 of CM070537.1, forward strand.
CTCTATGGATCTCGGAGAGAATTGCACTCCCGCTTCCGAAAGTGACGACTTCAAGAACTCCGCTTACGCCACAGCGATACAGTCCCCACCTACCAGCGTGGCGCGCTGGCCTTGCGCTATCTTCTCGGTAAGACGCGTCATCGCTGAGGATCACTCCATCCCGCAGTAGGCTAGGATCGATCCATCCATCGACCTTCCAGGACGAGTGTGACGACGTTACGTACATTGTCGCCGACGTACTTTCGCTCGCTCGGCATTTCCGCCTCAACCGCCAAAGCTTCTTCCGCCTCCTCCCCAACCGGGGCCGCAGCAGATCGGTGACGCTCTCCTCGAGGTGGGGCTGCGTCGAAAGCGCCGTCCCCGCCAGATTGAGGTCTGCGACGGACGGCCGCGTAAGTCTTTCTTCAAAGACCCCAGCCGGAATAGGTGCCCTTGACGAGGCAATCTGGGACAGTTCATCCGCCATATAGTTGTCGCGGCGAGGGACGTGCACGAAGCCCAAACCTCAAAGTGCCGCCCAACCGCGCGCACTCTCCGCTGTAGGCCGCCATGACGGGATCCGAGCAGAGAAATCCTTCCTCGCCTGGTTGATGACCAGGAGAGAGTCGCCTTTTACTTGTAGCCGCCGGATGCCAAGGGTCGAAGCCACCCTGAGCCCGGCGAGCAATCCTTCGTATTCCGCGACGTTGTTGGTGGCGCGGAAGTCCAGCACCACCAGGTGCCGGACGACATCGCCGCTGGAGACACACAGACGACGCCATTTCAAATTTCTCCAAATTGAATGAGCCATCGAAGAGAGTCCACGGCGAGGTGTGGGTGCATTCAGCTTTCGTGTCCGCCGAGTCCATTCACGATTTAACTCCACCAGAGCTTGCCTTTGATGGCCGTTCGGGGCGAACTTGAGATCGAATTCTGCGGCTCCATGG